>JBCFYV010003273.1:0-31557 GCA_039000515.1 Timema cristinae
TTTAATTCCCAATCTTTGCTAGGACTGACCATCAAGGTTTGAGGAGTAAGGGTTTCGGGGCCCTAAGCGTTTACACATCACGATATGAGAGAGAGGGGGAGAGAAAACCCTGTTCCCCTATGCTAGTCTCCCCCGACCCCCCCCCCAAAGCCACCCCGAGTCTGGCCTTCAAACACCCTCTCCCCCTCCACAGCTCCCAGTCGGGCCCTGTCCCACCCCCCCCCACCCTCATGCAAATGAGGTCGCCGAAAAAAATTGTCCCCCCCCCCTGCCCCCACTGCTCCATCCCCCCCCCATCCCTGGGCCACCATCAGGCTAAAACCCCCTTCCTATCACCCCATCCCCCCCAAAATCTCTCAACCATCAAATTTTACACATTTCCTCTAAAAAAATATAACCTTATTAACCCTAAACAGATTACTATGTAAGTGTATAACAAAACGGCTAGTAGGGAAAGATTTTCTACGAAAGCTGTTTTTGATATTTTTTAGTTTATTTAAAATACAAAAAGGGTTTAAATTTTTTCTTTTTTTGTTCTGGAGGTAGCTGTCCCTCGTTCCCCCCCGTTAAAAGAAGGAAAGGGGGAAAAGAGATACAAAAAAGTGTTTTTAAAAACCCCTCGCCCCCTTTTTTGTTAAAAGAGGGGGGAAAACTCGCTTCAAAAACGACTCAAGTAGATGTTTTTTTAAAATTTAAAAATTCAACGTTTTATTTTAGTAAATGATTTTTAACCTGTAAGATCATTAACTTGGTTTTTACAAAAAGGGATTAAGCACATTTCCGGAGCAAGGTTCGAACCTTGTATTGTTAGTTAATGTGTAACGGGGGGAAAAAATACATTCTTTTTTAAAGAGGTGAGTGTTTACTTTCGGGGGGAAAACAACTCTTCTAAACCAGCTTCATTTACACACACACACACACATACGGGGTAAAAAATCACTTTAACCCGAAAAAATTCAACATTATTTTCTTTGATTAAGTTCTTATCCTAACACACACTCACACACGCCACTTTGGGTGTAACATTTACATTTAAACCCGAAAACAATCTAAAAAAAATTTTTGTCTTAGATTAAGTTTATTATCCTAACACAACTCACCAGCACACACATACGGGTGTAACTATTTTCCCTTTAACCAAAAAAAAATTCAAAGATTATTGACTTTAAATTAAGTACGGTTATCCCACACCACACAAAGATTGGACTGGATAAACTAGCCAAGATCGAGATAGGGTATAACTACCAAATTACACACTTACACACTTAACACTTACAAGCTTACACCTTACACGTTACACGCTTACACACTTACACACTTACACACTTACACACTTACACACTTACCACTTACACACTTATACATTTATACACTTATACCTTTACATTATACACTTATACATTATACACTTTTACACTTATACATTACACCCTTACACACTTTAAAACATTTATACACTTATACACTTATACACTTAAACTTACAACTTATCACTTAACACTTACTTTCAAAGTTCAGGAGGGTGTTTTGGTGCGGAGAGAGACCTTTGTAGACAAGTATGCCTTTTTCGGTCCCCTCTTCTGAAGCGGTGAGCGTCGAAAATCTTCGCGGCACCCAAAAAACTTATTTTGGCATCGAACAAAAAGTAAGACGACCAATCGATATTTACCGATTTTATGAAGAAATACGGTACCGTGCCCTATCTAAAGTCATCAATTTACGTGGAAGTATCTCATTACTTCCCACCTCCGTCAAAAAATGCAGCCACAAATTCTGAGCCATGGTTAATATAGTCCCGGTTAATGATTCAACAAAAAAAAGGGCTACCACCCTTATTATAGGCTCCAACCACGCCTCTCCCCCCTCCCCTCCCACAAAGACAGGATCAGTTAGTCCCTCAAGGAAAAAACTACTTAAGATTTGATTCAAAAGCAGCCCTTGGAAAGAAATTTATGTTCTAAATTTTTGTGAATCAGATAATACCTTGACTTTTTATGAAATGTACGGCTCTTCGAGCAGTTTGCCACAGCTGTGCACCGCATCACTGGGCAAGCCCCCCACAACACACTTCACCGTGTGGGCACCGTAAAACCGCCCCCATAGGGGTATACGTACGTCATAAAGTGAGAAAACCCTCCCCCCCTGCCCGAGTGCTCCGAAAAAACTAAGATTTTAAGAGAGAGAGAGGGAGAAAATTTTGTATGAATATATTATCGAAGAAATCAAAAAGGGGAGTGTTATACATTTCGGGGGGGAATCAACTCTTCAAATCCAGCTTCATTTACAACACCACACACAACAACACACACAACCCCCAAACACACAAACCTTTTATTGTTAGTTAAAACTCATTCGCATTATTGTCTTAGATTAATTTTCATTATCCCCAAACACATCACTACGCACACACCCCTGATGTAAACAATTCTTTTAAAAACCCTTAAATGATATTGACTTAGAAGAGAATAAAAACTTTCATATCCTTGACCATCAGGGTTTTTAGGGAGAATAACTTGTCCATGAGCTGCCCCCCGGGGGAAGGGGAAACCCGCTTTGCGTAAAGGGTAGAGTGGTTTATTTTTCGAGACCCGTACTGTCGTCCAAAACCGATGAAAAAATAAAAACCCTTGGGAAGTAACCCGCATTTGCTGGGGTAGAGTAACCAGGCCGTGAGACAACCTGAACCCGAAATTTCAGTCTCCCCCCGCTCATCCAGCCGGGTTGTTTCAACACCCCAAACCCCTACCTCACACCCAAAGGGAACACCCCCCTCACACACACCCTAAAAAACCCCCCCCCCTACCCCCCAGTATCAAATGATCCCCAAAAACAGCCCCAAATTTTAACGAAGGTATAAGAAAAAAACCAAATGCTCTAAAAAACCCCCCCCCCCTAAACCCTCCCCACCCCTCCCCTCTCCAACCCTTCTCTACACTCCCATCCCCCCCAAAACCCCCCCCCTACCCCCTTTGGAATATGCTAATGGGGCCCACAAACCTGCATTTTCCCCCTTACTTGGGAAAAAGCAAAATTTATCAAAAAAGTTTAGAAAAAAATTTTTAAAATTACATCGTTTGAACACTGTAAAAGTTTTCACAAATCATCATTTTTCCCAAATGTACAAGTCACAGATCAAAACACATAGGAAAGCCAAACTCAAAAATTTTAAATGTTTTGGTTCGATTTTTTTAACTTTTAGTTACTGAATCTTGTCAAAACCCCTTTTTTTCCCTTAAGTTGGGTTTAACCCACAAGGGAACTTTTTACTTTTACGTTAAGGAAAGTTAATTTAACGTCAATTTGATCGTACCCGGGAAATTATAGAAAAGATTTTTCTTGGGGGAGATCATTCTTTTTTACGTGAACTATAAGTGAAGGGTATCACTTTATTTTGCCAGCCAACCCAACTTTAACACTGCAAATTTAGAAATTTTTCATCTTTTTTCGCAAGTACCGTTCCCTTTCATTAGTTTATAGTGAAATGCAAGTTGGGTTTTATTTTTTCCCATCATAAATTGACGACGAGTATAACATAACACTAAAATAGGAAGAGTAGAAAGTGAAAAAAAAAAAACTTAAATTCAAATACAATTGGGTTTGGATGATAAATATTTTATTGCAATGAAAACAAAAAATATCAAAAGTAAACAATACAAAATTAAGTAACAGATAGAAATTGGGTTAAAAAAAAAGTAACAGACAAAATATCAACTTTTAAACCCTCCGAATGCAAATTTTTGGGTAAAAGCGATTCGAGGGGCAAAAAATTTGAATGTGATCTGTACTTTTTGGGTTAACAGTGCTATCTTTTTACTATAAAAGGAAATTTTTTTACGATAAGTGAACTAAAATGACCTTTAAACTTTTAACTTAAATTTAACCCTTTAGCTTTCATTTTAAGTTTCCACTTAACTTAAAAAAAAACAAGGGGTTTGACACAAATTAAAATTTAAAACTTAACGTAACAATTTGAGCCAAACTTTGGCATTCCCTGATTTTTTAATTTTGATATTGATTTGTACTTTTTGTAAAGTGATATCTTAATTTCAAACGTATACTTTTTTTCTATTAAAATTTTAAAAATTTTTAAAAATTAAACCCTTTTTTGATAAATTTATTTTTCCAAATTTTTACTCTGGGGGTGTTTTAAGTTTATACTGCTTTTTATAAGGTTATTAGTTTTTTGAAACATGACTGCCATTCGTCGTGCTGGGCAAATACTTTATACAGAATTTAAAAGAGTTTTTATAAGGGGGCCACCCGGTTTCAAATGGAAAGGGGAACGTATTTTTTTATAATAATAGAAATTTAAAAAAAAAGTCTCTTGAAAATTTTTCCCTCACAAAGTAGCCCCTAAATAGGGGATCTTAACCTAATCCTACTCAACAATGGGGGAAGACCTTTGGTTTTTAAAAGGGTACTGGGGACCGGGGTTTTCAATCCTCTTTCCCTTTGGCACAAAATTTTTTAAAAATCTGATTACCTCGACAAGACTTGTTTTAAAACCCAACTTGTGAATTGGGAAGGGCCGGGGGCCCTCCACCGGGGGTTTCGGTTTAAAAATTTTTAAACGGTAGGTCCTCCTTTCATCCACAACCCCCCCTAAAAATTACACATTAGCGTAAAAACCCCGAACGGGATTTAAGACGGGGTGATAAAATTTTAATTTAATAAAATATGAAAGGGTTTAACCCGGATGCAGGAAGGGGAAAATTTAATTTAAATAATAAAGCTTAGGATTTTATTTAGGTTTATTTATTTTGGGGAAAAGTTTAAGGTCGGGAAAATTAGGGTTTGTGCCTTAGGCCCAAATGGTTAAACTTAGGGTTTTTTTTTGGGTTATTTTGAAAAATTTTTTTAAAGGGTTTATGTTTGGGGGGTTAAGGGGTTTGTTGTGTTAGGTGGATAAAATTTAGGGGGGTTTTTTTAAAGTTGATTTAAAAAGGGGTTGGGTTTAGGGTTTAAAAAAATTTGTTTGGAAATTGGGGAATTTGGGGTTTTGTTTGGAAACTGCCGCTTTCCGGTTTCCCTTTGATCCAGTCCCCCCGGGGTGCCTGACGCATTAGACAACGTAAACTATGATAAAAAACCCAAAAGGGCAGATGTAATCCCGGGGTTTTTAAATGCCCCATGAAAACCAGGCGCCCAAAATTTCGGGGTGGGGGTTTTGAAGGTGCCCAAAAGGGTTTCCCCAAAACCCAAAAATGATCGATTTTAAAATCCCGCGAACCCCAAACTTTTTTTTGTGTGGGACTACGGAAACCCTCCCCCAAAAACCCCCTTACTTTTCCCCTTTCCCAAAAAACCCTGCCCTCCACTTTTTAACGCCCCCCCCCCTTTCCCCCCTCCTACCAATCCCCTTTTTAAAAAGGGTTTTTCAAATTTTTCCCACGGACCGGGGCTGCTTACAAAAATAACCTTTTTCGTTGTCGTTTTGGGTTTGGAACCATTATTTTTAAACAAGAAAAAACAAAAGAGGGTGCGGGGATGAAGGTGAGGGGTTTTGAATTTTTTAAAACATAAAAAGTTTCAAAAGGAACAAAAATTGGACGTGTTTTAAAACCACGTGACGATTTCGAGAACTGGAGTTTTCGGGCGTTATCGGGTGAGACATTAGTAGGTTTTCTGAAACAAAAAAATATTTTTTTTTTGCAGTCAACAAGGGAATTCTACTATTTTAAATTTTTTTTATATGTTGTGATAATATAAATTTTCAAAAGGGACATAATGTATGAAAAACTGAAAGTAACCTAAAACCCTTTTTAGAGATGTTAAATAAGTTTTTTTCCCCCATAAAAATTTTAAACGGGAAATCGTAATCAATTCAGAAATTCAGAAAGAAAAAACTTATTTTGAATTTTTTACAAAAGTTGCAAAAAACTTTTTTTCATTTTTTCATGTAAAAGCCTACTAAGTCAAACATAATCCCACCAGCTTTTTAGTTTTTGATTTTAAATTAATAAAAAAGATAAAAAAACACTAAAAAATCTAGAAAAAATTGACCTAAAAAAATAAAAAAAATTTTTAAAAAACACCAAACCACTTAATATTTTAACAAACAAACTAAATTTAAAAACTTTAACAACTAACATTTAATTACGCTATGAACTTAAATAAATATTATTACCCTTTAAATAAACTCTACAATACCATAAAAAGATTTTCAAAATAAAATACAATATCTTCATAAAGGGAAAAAAATAAGTAATTTTTTTAAATTTTTTAGTTTTATTTTTCTTTTAAAAAATTTCAAACCCGTGCATTTTTCTAAACCGACTGATTATATCATCACATGAGTTTTTTCTATGACTAGAACAAAAAGGGCCCTTTAAAATTTGTCGGGAAAAAGTTTTTTCTTTTAAATCCCTTTCCCCAATTTCTATAAATTCCAAATTTAAATTTTTTATGGGAAAAAAATCCCTCTGCTTCCCACCAAAAGGACCCCTGTGCAAAACAAATTTTTACCCGCTCAAAAAAATCTTCGACCCGGGGGATGGGGAAAAACCCCAAAAATCGGGTCTCGGGGCGACACTTTACTCTGAGACAACCAGGCGAAAAAGGGTTATTGGGAAAGGGCCAAATTTTGGGCTTAACCCCAAACTAACAAGGGAATTTTAAACGGCTTCCCAATTTGAAGAGTTCAAAGCTATATTTAGTGGGGTTTTGCATTTTAAACCCTTGACGCAATAAGTACTCAAGCAATTTTTACCTTAAAAACTCTATTTACAAATAGAAAGAAAGGAAAGAAAATGAGCAGTTTAGCCCTATATGTTTACTAACACTTCCCCCTTCCTTTGACGAGTATAAACCCCTCACTCTACTTTTTGGGCTTCAGCCCATTTTTGATTTTGCATTTCAAATTTTAATTTTTCCCTTGTTTCCTATTCTAGAAAGATATTTGCGCGGATTTTTTAAAAACAAACACCCCTGGCAGAGGTTTTTTTTCCACGGGACATTAAAGGCAAAAAACAAAAAAGCCCCTGAGTTTTAGAAATATAAAAAAATTTTAAAAATCTGTTTAAATTCAAATTTAAAAATTTTGCAAGGGTTTGACTATTCGTAGAAAATCTTTAAAAAATTTATTTTTTATTTTTAAAATTTCCCCCCCCGAATTAAAAAAAAAAATTAAAAAAAATTTAAAAAACGGGAAACCCCTAATCTTGAGGGAACCGGGGAACGTCCCCGGTAAAAACTTTCCTTTTTGGGGAGGAAAGGAACGCGAGTAAAGGGTCACTTTTTTTGTAGTTTTTTATGCCAAAAAACATTTCGGGTATAAATAAATGAAATTTTTTCAGTAGAAGTTCTTTTTAAAATCTTCTTCGAAACTCAAACCCTTAAATATCTGTCATAGCATTGGGGTTTTTAACAGGAGAATTTTTTTTTCTTTTATAAATTTTCAAATCCACTAGCACTTAAAAAACTTTCAAGAACTTTTTTTTTTTAGCAGTATTTTTTTCCATTTGCCCTATTTTTATTTGGGGTTATACCGCATATTAAAAATTTTACTCAAAACGGGCTAGGGATTGGGAAAGGGTTTTTAATTTTTAGGAAGTAACCCTGCTTTTTGCTTTTGAAAAAGACAGAGAAGATGGGAAAACATTTGGGGAAAACCACCCCAGTAAAAACCCGACCGAATCAAACCCAAAGATCTCCCATCATCACAGTCTACCTAACACAAATAGTAACCCCCAAAAACCAGGGGCCCCCCCGAAACGGTCGTTTACAATTAAACTAACCTTTTAAACTGAAACAAATTTTTTTATTTTTGAGAAAAAAAGTATTTTTTTTTTAAAAAACGTAAAAAATGGGGAAACCTTAACTTGTGTCCCCCCTTAACCGAAAATGAAAAGTTTTTTAAAAATTTTATTTTAAAAGGGGAAAATTTAAAAAAACGGTGAAAAATTTTGCCCCAAAAACCACCGGGTTTTTTAATTTGGGAACCAAACCATGCAAGAACTGAATGGGTTGGCCCCGCGGACAAAATGTCAAACCCCAAACAAATTTTATTTTTCCCGGGTGACAATCTGAATTTGAATCGTGGCCTGAAAAGGGCCTAAAAAATTTTAAAAAAAAACCCCACTCTTTCGCCACAAAATGCGGGTAAAATTTCCTCTAAACTCACCTTCGAACCCCCAAATTTTAGGGGGAAAAATTTTCGGAAAAGCCCGGGAGGGGTAAAAAAACGGGGAGCACGGAAATAAAATATTATTTTTAAATTATTAGTTTACTACCCGTTCGGGTTTATACGCACTTCGCTAATTGTAATTTTGGGGTAAATTGTGAATGAAATGAAGGACCTACATTTTAAAACGTGGAACCCCGAACCACGGGGAGGCCGGGCATTCCCCACATTCACAAATTTTTTTTTTTTGGGCCCCAAAAGGTAAAGGAAAGGGTTTTGGTAATCAATAAATCTTCCCGGGGAACCGAGGATTAAACCCCCGGCCCCCAGCAAGAAGTAAAAACCCCTTTAACCCCTAGACCCCCCGGGAAACCACAAAATAATAAATAAAACCCGAATTAAGTACGGAAAAATCTTTGCTTTTCCGGTTAGCTTTTTTGTTTTTTTTTTTTTAAAATTTTTCCTTTTTTTAAAATTGAAAAAAAAACCTTTTTTCGGTGATCGAACTTCTGAACATCACCTCGCTAAAAAAACTGACATTTGTTTTACGCAAAAAGGGGGGTTTCGAAACCCCGGGTCAATTTTTTCGAGAAATTTTTTCAAACTAAATGGATTAAAACCTCTAACTCCCCCAAACGCAAATGGGGGTAAACATTCCCTCTAAATTCAGACTTTTTCCCATTACTAACACATTAGGGGAATTAGTGCAAAAAAGGGGTAAAAACCCGAACAGGTGGGAAAAAGGGGTTTTTAAAAAAACCAAAAACTAATGAAATGGGTTTAATCCAATTTGAGATTGGGGGGGATATTGAATACTACACCACCCTTTTCTTTCCGCAAAAAAATTTGGGAAACCCCCAAACCCCTTTAAATTTCAACAAGTTGGGTTCGAAACCCCCGGGGCCCAGATAAAACTGCTAAGACTCAATAGCGCTACGTTGACAAAACTATCTTTTTGTGAAACTAAATTGACCACAACACTTTACTTTTCCCTTTTCTTGATGGGTCGATATAAAAAGGCCCGATATCTTCTTTGTGTTTTTCTTTTTCCTCAAGCAGCGGTGGCAAAGAGGGTTCCGGGTTTGGTACTGGGCCCCCCCAAGGGGTGGGGGGGGGAGTCCCAATTTGCGCCATGGGGCGGGGTTTTTAGAAAAGGGGCCCGAGCTCCAATTTTTGCTGCATAAAAATTTGGGTTTTCCCCAAGGGTAAGTAAAAAATTTTTGCGGGCTTAAAAATTTGGGTTTTAGCTGGGGGTACAATTTTCTTTTTTTTCTGCTTTAAAAATTTGGTTTGGGCCCAAAGGGGAAATTTTTAAAAATTTTGGCTGAGGGGAAATTTGGGTTTTGGGGAAAAGGGTAAGTTTAAAGGGTGCTGCATAAAATTTGGGCCCTTAGCTAAGGGTAGAGTAAAAATGTTGCTGCAGGAAAAAATTGGTTTAGCAAAGGGGTATAGTATCAATGTTGCGCTAAAAAAAGGGCTTAGCAAAAGGGAAGTATCAAGGGTTTGAGCTTTTAAAATTTGGGCCTTAAAAAAGGGGTCGATTCCCAAAGGTTTGCTGCATAAAAGCGGGGCCCTACCCCAAAGGGGTCGATACCAATGTTTCTGCATGAAGCTTGGTCTACCCAAAGGGGTCGAGTCCCAAAAGTTCAGCATGAGCTTTTTTTACTAAGGGTCGAGTACCAATTTTCCTGCATGTAACTTGACCCCACGGGGCCAAATACCAATGTTTTTTTAAAATGAAACTTAAACCTCAAAAAGGGGGCCAAAAATACCAATGTTATGTAGGGAAATTTTGGGACCTAAAACCTAGGCCAAATACCAATGTTGCGGGCATAAAAACTTGATCTCCAAAGGGCTAAATACCAATGTTGCTAAAGAAAATTTGATCTCACTTTTGGGCCAAAAATCCAATGTTCTGCATGAAATTTAAATCTCCCCATGGGCCAAATACCAATTTTTGCTATATGAAATTTGACCTCAAAAGGGGCCAAATACCAAAGTTGAGATGGAATTTGACCTCACAAAGGGCCAAAAAACCAAAAGGGTTGGGCTGCATGAAATTTTATCCCCACTAGGGGCCCAAAAAATCCAAAAGTTGCTATATGAAACTTAAACCTCAAAAAGGGGCCAAATACCAATGTTAATTGTAGGGGAATTTGACCTCACTATGGGCCAAATCCCAAAATTTTTTGCCCCTGAAACTTGACCCCCCTAGGGGTTTAAATACCAATGTTTGCCATAAAACCCTTTGGACCCCCCCCCCCCAAAGGGTTTTACATACCAGGGAAAAACCTGTCTCGAACAGAAAAAAATACTTTTCAATACTTTGGGAATCAAAGAGGGCCAAAAAACTGTTAATTTTTTTTAATCTAGCCCACTTTTGCCCTTCAATTTTTTAAACGTTTAAATTAAAAAATACGACAGCCCCTTTTTTGCGTTTTAGTTTAGTCTGAATGAGGTACAAAAAGACTGTTCTTACAGGGCGCTGTTTTTTTCCCCCCATTTAACTAAAATGACATCCATGGGGGTGAGTTCCCTTTAATTTGCCGTTTTTTGGGCAAGAATTCGCGGTTTTTTTTTGGATCAATATTTTGGATTTTAAAAAAGGAACTAAGGGTAAAATACTGGGGTGCAAGTAACCAAAGACGGTTTTTTCTATTTATATCAAACCCCAACAAATTAACTCTTTTTTTTCCTTCCCACATAAAAAAAAACCCCAACCCGCAATTGCCCCCCTCTAAACCCACTGAAATTTTGGGAAAGTTGACTGAAAAATCATATTCAAGGGGGGTCGGGTTAGGGGTTTTTTTTTGTTTCAAACAAAATGAGATCTGGGGGCAGGGGGCTCATTCCGTTTTAGAAAAAAATGCCCAATATCGAGAATTTTTCCCACAATTTTAACTTTAATTTAAACATACCCAAACTATTATAACAACCTATGCCCACTGAAGTTTTTGAACTTTCCCTTTTACCAAAAAGGTTTAAAAAACAAAATCATTATGTTAAGGTTTAAAAAGTTTAAACCATGGGGGTTTTTCTATTGAGGTCCCCAAAATTATAAATGGAGTAAAACATTTTTTAAACACTCCCCCAACGGGAGTTTCATAATTGTGCAAACCTTTTTGAAGAATTTTTTTTTCGTAAAAATAAATTTTCAATAAATGATAACCCCAGGGGAAACATGCAGAAAACCCTTGATAGTACTGGGGGAGGGAGAAGAAGATTTTTAAATCCCCCGAAAACAACTTTTTTTAAAAATGGAAGAGAGAAATGCAACGGAAACAACATCGGAAAATAACAGGAGGATATGCCATTTGAGAAAACCACTGAACACCGGGGTGCGAAATGCACTTGAAATGTAAAGAAAATTTAAAAATTTTTTTGGAAATTTTACTTGGGGCCCAACCCCCTTTCCCCTGTACACGGGATAAAAGTCAAAATTTGAAAAGCTAAGGTTTAAACCCCAACAAAAAGGAAGCAAACTGACAACAAATTTAACCTGGAAGCAATGGCAAGGAGGGTTTTTAAAAACCGGGGAAGAGGATGCTACTAACTAGAAATACGGACCTGGAGAAAAATTTGGTCAAAAAATTTTTTTCCAACAAAAAAGGGGAAAATTACTACGGGAAACGGGAAACTTAAGATGGGGGAAAAACTTGTGAGTGTTACAAATGGGCATTGCTTTGAAAGGAATTTAACATGGCCCCCTGAAGATAAAGGAAAAATATAATATTATAAAACCTCGATAGGGGATGCTAAAAGCAGGAAAAATTTTGGAATATCGATAACTAATGATTCTAAGAAGCGTAAAGAAAATATAATCTTTCTGCTTAAGGACATTTGATAATACATTACTTATTGAGGGGATCCTTTTAAAAACAAGATGATAGGGAAAAGGGGGACCGGGAAATCACGACTACAACAAATGGGTGACCTAAAACAAAAAGAAAAAATTTCAGACATAAAAAAAGGAACTACTATATGATATTGTTTTTAAAAAATTTATTAATTTTGACCCTATACTGCCAATTAAGAGGGTACGGATTTAAATAAATTAAAACCCTCCCGTAAATTTGAGCATTATCTATAACGATTTTTGGACTTTACATGATAAACAAACGCGAAGCATGCCTTATTTGCGCAATTTTTTGGGTTACGTGACTGAGTAAAATTTATATTTTAAATTTAAAAAAATTTTTAAAAAAAAATTTTGATGTTGCAAAAACTTTTTAAATTTTAACAAATTTCACCGTCGGTACTGAATAATTTTTTTAAATTTAAAAGATTTAGGGTTTTTTTTTCTTTTTAATGTTAAAATTCCTGTATTTTTTTGTTTACGGTGTTTAAAAAAATTCCCCGGCACTGAATTACAATTTTTGGATATTTTAACCGAGTTCTCTCTAGGATTAAAAAAACCGCACAACCCGGCTTATATATGACCTACCCCTTCCCTTTTTGGACCCCTTTGTCACCATTTTAAAAACCAACTAATAGAAAGGGACCCCCTTGGCGAAAGGTTTTTGTGAAGGCTGGTTTCCCCTATTGGGTAGGGGGGCCCAGCGAGTCACAAGTTTTTTGCAAAAATTTCTACGAAGTTGATTTTTTAAAAAGAAAAAAAGGTTTTTGGTGCAAAAACATTGAAATTATTTTCTAAAAATTGCGTGCTTCCCCCATGGAGGGAATTTTTACAAAAAAATTTTTTTATATACTTTTTATCAAAAAAAAAATACATTTAAACCCCAATGACTTTTTTTTAATAATGAGAGGGCCCCAAAAACAGTATCATTACACGCTGATAGGACAACCCTAAAGGCCCTTAATTTGGTAAGATAAGGGACCTTTTGAAAGGCGGAACACATCAAAATTTCAATAATTTAAACTGATTTTACAATAGAAAAGGGACTAACATCTTTTTTACCCCAAAACGCCTTCAACCCAAATTTATTTCCCCTCAAAATTTTTATTAAAAATAAGACCAAAATATTTAAAAAAAATTTTTTAAATTTTAAGGGTTGAGAAATAATAAGAAAACGATAAAGGCCCTTTTAAATTAATATATGCTATGCCCCTTTTTCCCAAAAGGATTTTTTTAAATAGCAAAACAAAATATATAATTATTTTTTATTCCCAAACCCACTTACCCCCAAATTTAACCCTAGTGATGAACGGGGGTTTGCGAGGCGTTAGACTCCCCATCGTCCCTTTTAACCGTTAAGGGGGTTTTGGGGGTTAAAAAACCCCGGGCTGGGCGCTAATGGTATTTTTTCCCAATCCCCCTTTCCCACGTTGGTGAGGGTAAAATTTCCTCAAACTATCCCTTCCTTTATTTCTTAAAATTTATCAACCCCCCCCCCATGTTAAACGAGAAAAAATAAATGGAATGACAAAAATTTTTACATACTTTTTAATACATTTTTGTAAATTTTTTTTTAAACAAAATCACAGTAAACTAACCGGCCATATGGTGTAGTGGTAAAGTCCCCCTGAATACAAGCGTTGGGGCCCCCGAGCCAAACCCCTCAACTTACCATTGGGTTTTTTTGGGGGAATGATTCCACACCGGGTTTTTGGTTATTTTTTTTAAAGGGTTAGGTTAAGACTCACCCCACTCCACAAAAACAAAAAAACCCAAACATAAAATTTTGGGGAAAAAGGACGTGTAAAACAACATAAAAGGGTGTAGATTTGCAACGTTCTGTCCCAAAGAAAACCCGGTTTAATAGCTACACATAAGGCGACCAAAACCGGATTTTCCATTCCCTTCCGGTCATATGTACATACGTTTTTTTTTAAAAATCAGAAACCCCTAAAATACCCTTTTTAATTTTTTAGAAAAACAAACCCACATATCTATTTATCATTTTAAAACAATTTCAGGGGGCCATTTTACACAAAAACATAAAAGCCATGTCTTGAAAATTTTAAAATTTTTCAAAACTTCCCAAATCTGTTAAATACCCTAAAATTTTAATTTATCCCCAAAAATCGGGTAAAAGGGCCTACTTTTAATTTAAAACCCCCCTTTCACCTCGACAAGACCTCTTTTTGAATTTTGGGGAAGGCAGGCCTCCACCGGGTTTCGGATTCCCAAACGTTAAACTAGGTCCTTCATTTCATCTCAAATCCCCCCAAACCATTACACTTTTAACGAAAATGCATAAAAACCCCAAAAGGGGTATAAGACGCGGTGCTAAAAATAATAATAATAATAATAATAATAATAATAAAAAATAATAACCCTTAATAATAAGTGCGAAACAGCCCGAAGGGGTAGAAAAACCGGGGTGCAAATAATCCCTTAAATTTTATAAACAAAAAAAAAATTTTCATTTAAACAAAATCGTTGAAACATTTTCAAAAAAGCTTTAAAGGAATTTTAAAAAATTAATCATTAGTAAACTAACCTTTTAAATTTTTTAAAGGGAGTAGAATTAAAATTAAAAAAAAAACCCTTTGATTTTGAACACTTAACAAATAAAATTTTCAATTTTTGGGACCAAATCCATGGGTTTCCTTTCGTTTAAAGGCCTGAGCAACATACATGTGAACAGCAAAAATGAAAAACCCCCCCCTTTTTTTGCTTCGGGGGCACATCGACATAAAAAAACGTGAAAAAAAACCATAAAAATCGATTCGAAAATTATAAAGATTAAAACATTTTCTCTACTGAAATATGACAAAAAAAAACCCAACAAAACAAAAAAATTTACAAAAAATTTTAAAACCCCTCGACAAAATTAACTCGCAGTTAAAGGGGGGAAAAAACCCCAAAGATTTTTTTAAAAAAACATTTTTCACTGAAAACTCAAAGATAAATAATTACATGTTGCCCTTTCCGGGACAGGGCGAGTGGTCCAAAACAAAAAAATTTTTTTATATTTTATGCGTACTTAATAGGTTAAAAAAAAAATATTTTTAAAATTTTGGGGTTTTTTTTAGGGGGAAAAGTGGGGGGGGTTTATACCTTTTAATTTTCCAATGCAGAAAATTCCCCCAAAACCAAACCTTTTTTTACTAAACACTCCCCCCAAAAAAATGTCAACATTTAAAAAGGGCCATTTTTTGTTTATGGCACCGGACCACCCCTTGGGGCAAAAAGCGTGTATAGGGTTACCCGCAGATGGGGATACATTTCCCCTCAAAATTTTACTTCCACTTTGGGGGCCGCGGGGGTCAAGGCGTTTAAAACCGAACTGGGACAAAAATTCCCCAAGGGAAGGGAATTTTGGGGGCTCGCCCCCGGGTGGGGTTTTACTTAGGGGGTTTTTTCCCAAAAATTGGTTTTCCCTTTCTCCCTGTATGCAAATTATTACATTTCCCTCAAAATTTAAGCCCAATCCCTAACTTTTTTAGTGAAATTTCCCGTACATTTCCATAACCCGGAGGGATACTAAGACATGGTCAAAAAAAAAAAGTTCCCATCCCCTGAAACACTCGTTTTTTTTTAATCACTTTTTCTTACTACTCATCCGGCTATATTAACTACTAATTCCCTTTAAATTTTCTAAAAGAAAGAAAAAAGGGGGTTAAACTTTTGGGGAAATTAACTCGTATTTACGTGGGGGCTGAGTGAAAAATCATTTTTTGGGGAAAAAAACTACCTCGGGACAAATGAAACCGGGATTTTTTAACCCCGAAACTTTCCCTTTGTCGACCGGCCCCGTCCCAATGTAATTTTGTTGTGATGCCTTTAAATAATCTGGAAAACGGGGGAAAAAAATTTATAAGCATGGTTAATTAAAATTTTATTTCAGAAAAATAATTTTTCCGGATGATTTGAGGAACCCTTTTTATATAATCCCCCGGGACAAGCACCTGTGTTCGGGGCCCGGGCTTGTTTCCCGGTTTACGATTAGTAAAACAAATGAAAGCGTCTGGGCCACATCGCCGTCACGTGTCAGGGTTTTTAATTTCCCGGGGCCATCTCCGAAAAGGGCCCGGGGTAGTTTTTTTTTACTATACCCCGGCCCTACTTAGGAGTCGGGTCAGTTGTTGAGTAGCTTAAAAGAGTGGAAGGATCCATTTCAATAATAGCTTGAAAAGTTGACGCCTCCATCTAAAAAAACCCATAACACTGTGTTTCCCTCCAAATAAGGATAAAAATGTCACTTTATTTCCCAAACAATCATTCAAATAAGGGTCAATTCCTTTATTCAATCCAAAACATCAAATGAGGATACAATGTCACTTTTTTCAATCAATCATCAAATGAGGGAAAACAATTTAAATTTTTCAAAAACAAACATCAAGTGAGGATAAAAAATTCCCCTTTTTTTAATCAATCATCAAGTGAGGGAAAAATGTCACTTTTTTTAATCAATCATCAAATAGGATACAATGTCACTTTTTTCAATCAATCATCCAAATGAGGATACAAAGCACTTTTTTTTTTTAATCAATCATCAAGTGAGGATACAATGTCAAATTTATTTAATTAAGCAACAAAAGAAAGGGAAAAATTTCCCCTTTATTTTAAACAACCCCCCAAAGGAAAACGGGCAAAAACCCCCCTTTCTACTGGCCAAATTTTCCCCTGCAGTAAACCAAAAAGCCTCCTTTTCAATTTATAACTCTTTACTCTCCTCCTCGGGTTTCCGTAGTTTTGGCCCCAAAGTTTTGCTAAATGGGTTTAAGGCCCCAAATGAATTTAGGCCAAATGGGGGTTTTGTCCAATTGACTTTAAGACAATTGACTTTAGGCCAACTGACCCTTTTAGGTCAAATTACTTTTTTAGGCAAACTGACTTTTGGGCAAATCACTTATAGACCACAAATTTAAAAACCAAATTTACTTCTAGGGCCCAAATGATCTCTGACTAAATAATTTTAAAAGGGCCCAATAACTATTAAAAGGGCCCAAAAGATTCTTATAACCAAAAACACTTCTAGGACCGGGCTTTAAACTAAATAATTTTAAGGCCGAAAACTATTAAGGCCAAAAAGAAATTTTTAGAAACCCAAATTTCTTTCCCAGGAAAAAACTGGTCTTTAGACTAAATAAATTTTTTAAAGGGCCCAAAAAACTATTTTGGGCCCAAAAGATTTTTTAAAACCAAATAAATTTTAGGACAACTGGTCTTTAGGGCCCAAATGAACCCTTGGCTAAAAAACTTAAGTCTAACTTTTTTATTGGGGAAAAAAGGGAACGCATACAAAATTTAAATATAAAATTAAAGGTGAAGGGAACTTGGGGGATGAATGATTAAAAATTTACGGGCATGAAACCCCTATCTCGAAATTTTAAAAATATTTAAAATTGAACACGAGAATCGAAAACCCCGGGGGTATTTTGGTTAGCCGACAATGCTCTACCACTGAGAATTAAATTTTGGGAAAAAAATGGCCCTTACACAAATGAAACTCTGTTTGCTCATGATAGTGGGATTGGCGGGTAAGCCAAAGCTCCGGGGTTTGACTAAATGTCCATGAGTCATTTTTTAAAAGTAAACATTTTAATTTACATTTGGGTTTTTAATTTTTAAAGCCCAAAAATTTTTTTTGGCCCAAAAGAATTTTCCCGATTCTCCTCCTCTTCTTATAGTCTATCACACCTAAATCAAATCTTGCTAAAATTTTTAAATTTTAAACCTATTGGATTTACAATTAGAAACAAAGACCCCAAAAACCCAGACTCGAGGCAAAACTACCCTGAAAAACCGTGTCTGGGCCCCGGGAAAACGTGGAACTGGGTCGATTCCCGATGTCGGGATGTTTTTTCTCCTGGAAAGGGGCGTTGGGAAGACTTTCATTCGTAAACATAAATGAGATAAAAATAATATTTTTAAACCTCTTAAACTCTGAACGCTTGTCAAAATAACTAGGGTGTATAAGGGAAGGGTTAAAAAATTTTAAATTTAAACTACAAATAATTAGGGGGGGATATGGAAGGGGAAAAATTTTAATTTTAAAAATACAAATAAATAGGGGGATATGGGAGGTAACTTTAATTAAAGCTACAAATAACTAGGGTGGGAAAATGAGAGGTAACATTAATTAAAACTAAAAAATAATTAGGGTGGTATATGGAAGGAACATTAATTAAAAAACTACCAAAATTAAAGGGGGATAAAAGAGTAACATTTAAATTTAAAACTACAAATAACTAAGGGGGGGAAAATGGAAGGTAACATTAATTTAAAAACTACAAATAACTAGGGGGGGAAAATGGGGGGTAACATGAATTAAAAACCAAATAACTAGGGTGGGGTATGGAGGGAACATTAATTTTTAAACTACAAAAATTAGGGTGGTATATTGGAAAAGGGAACATTAATTCAAGCCAAAAAATAACTAGGGTTGGGGGTAGAGAGGTAAAAATTAAATTTAAAATAAAAAAATTAAATTTGGGGGGGGATATGGAAGGGAAAATTTATTAAAGCTACCAAAAAATTAGGGTGGGAAAAATGGGGGTAACCGAATTAAAGCGACAAAAAAATTAGGGGGGATAAAGGAAAATTTAAAGCGAATTTAAGTTACAAAATTTTTACTTGGTTTTTGGTTTTTTCCAAAAAAACTTTTTTAGGCCCCAATAAAAAAAATTTTTTTTTGTATTTACTTTTTTTTTACTTTTTTGCACGATATGGGAAACTCAAAGGTTTTTTATTTTTTTTTATTAGGAAATTTGCATTTTGAAAATTTAAATTTTTTTAAGGAGGGGATTAAGCAAGGGGGCTATTGGGGGTTTTTTTTTTAAAATTTTTTTTTATTTTTAAAAAAATATGCTACCAAAAATTTTGTTGGCTGAATATCTTGGGGTATTCATTGAAAAAGGCGGGGTTTTTTGGGTTTTTTTTAAAAAAAAAAGGTTGGGGGGCAACAACCTAGAAGACATGACAAACCTGGGTAGGTCGCCTTATGTGAACTATTACCCTGGTCTGTTGGGACAGAAAATTTTCAAAAATTTTAAACCATAGAACCCCTGTCTACACATCAAAAAACAATCGATATCTGATGAAAAGTGATTATGAAGATGTGGGGTCGGGGGAGTCTTTAAATTAAGTCAATTTTAAACCCAAAACCCTGGAATTTTGGGATAATTTCCCTTTAAGGGAAAAAAAAAACCCAAGGGAAAAAAGCTAATCGAAAACCCCGGGGTACCTTGGGAAAAAGTTCCCCGGTGGGATTACCACAAACCAAGGGGCCGTTAAACCCTTTTTTGGTTGGGCACATTTTAAAATTGCTAAAGGTGATAATGATGATTAAAGTGGGCAAGCAGAAGTTTTAAATTTTTAACTTTAAAACCCAATTAACCAACCATTTTTTACCAAAGGGAAAAAACTACCCTTTTGGGAAAAAAATTTATGGTAAAAAACCGGAATCGAAATATGGGGGTCTAGATTATAGCCAGGAATGCTGACCACTAAAAACCCCCGGCCCAAGTACCGTAAAAATAAACAATGGCCCCAAAACCCTTGTTTTTAAGGGCGGTTTTAAAAACCCTGCGAAGGAAAAAAAAACAAAAAAATTTTCTACTTAAAAAAATAAATTTGGGTTTATTTGTCCCCCCCAAAAATTTTGGGATTATATTACTATTATTATTTACACCGCGGGTAATACCCCTTCGGGTTAACCTTTAAGTACTAATTACGCTAATGGATTGGGAAATTTGGGGGGGTTGAATTTGAGGAAGTGAAAACCCCCCTTTTCGTGGAAAGGGGAGTGGAAAACATTTGGGAAAAACCACACCTAGTTTTAAAAACCCACCGAGAAATTCCCAAACCTCGATCTCCCCCTCCTAGACGTCGGTTCAACACGACTAGCGCGTTAAACCAACTACCCACCGAGGCATGTTTTTGGGATTAAAAAAATCAAAATTTATAAGAGACCTTAAAGAAAGGGTTCACAAAAGTACTCCGGGGCCCTGTCTTTTGTCCCTGGTTTTGACATGGTAGGGGGCACAGGGGGGCGCAAAAGTCCCATGATGGAATCCTTACTTATGGGGCTGTAAAAGTTTTGGGGAAATATTTACAAAAAATGTTGCACTTTGGGTTTAAAAATTTTACTAAAAACCCTTTAAAAAAACAAGATGGTGTTTTAATGGAAAGCACGCAATAATTATAGACTTGTAAATATAATTTAGAAGTTGACATATTTTTTCTCTGAAAAGGGGAAAAAAATTTCCCATTTTTTTGGTTTTAAACAAGGGGAAAAACTTTTAAGGGAACTGGTAAAGGAGCGTCAAAAGGGGTCCTTTGTGAAACCCAATGATGGGAATTTAAATTGGGGGGGAGAGGGGGAAAACTTCAAAAAACATGGGTAAAATTTTCATTTTAAAAATTTTCCTCTTCCCTTTTTGTTCTCCTATAGATGGCACTTCAAACCCCGTAACGTTTTTAAACCACTTGGGTTTTTGGGGATTTAAAAAATTTTTTATCGACTTAAATTTTGGGGCCCGGTTTTTATGTAGTAAAAAAAAATTGTCAATTGACGCCCTGTGGGTGATTTTTTTAATGCAATACGGGGTTTTCATAACTCTATCATAAAAAGTATACCTAAGCGAAAAGGGGGCGCAGCTACTGTACGCTTTTAAAAAAAAAACAAAAAACCCGTTAAAATTTGGAAAAATAAATAGTATCAAATTTAAAATAATGAATTTTTTTCATTGCTTTGGGGAGGTAAAATAAAAAAAAATTGGAAAAAAATTACGCCCCAAAAAATAATTTTTCAAAAAATATGTTACCGGGTTTTAAAAATTAAAAAGGTTTTTACAACTGGAAAACGATTCCTTTTTTTAAAAAGTCAATTTTCCAAAATTCCCGGGGACTCCGATTCTCTAAAGTATCGATGCGTACAGCAAAGGGTTAAAAGGGAAGGGGGATACAGACCATCTCTAAAGAAACTAGTTTGATTAAACCCCGGGGGAGATTTTAAAAAATCGGGAGCAAAGGTGCGGGGAAAAAAATTTTCCTTTTCCCACTTTTTAATGGGTTTGGAAAGGTTTTTCATTTGACCATAGGGGGGGTGTTGTTTTCGATGCCAAGGTTATAAAAAGGGGTAATTGAAACCTATTCCCCTTTTAAAAAATTTTATAAATTATATTTAATTTATCCCGTGCCCCAACCAGTTTTTGGAAAATAACTTAGGGACTAATTAACTTTGGGTTTGGGGTGGAAAAGTTGAAAAAGGAAAAAAACCCTCATTTGCGTGAAAAGTGCACCCTTTAAATGGTCCCCTTTAAAAAACCCCGGCCTTCCCGAAAAAAGAAAAAAATTTAAAGGGAAAGTGTGCCTTTTTGGGTTAAAAGAGGGGGGAAAAATCCTAAAATTTTAAATTGGGGGGAAAGGGTCGGGTTTAATGCTTTGGGTTTTAAAAACAGTTGTTTTTTTAAAAATTTTTAATAATTTTTATGGTTTTGGGTTTTTTGAAAATATTAAAAATTTTTTTAAAAAGGTTTTCTTGTTTGTAGTTTTCATTTTTTTTTAGAAAATTTTTTAATTAAAAATTTTTTTAAAATTTGGGTTTAAAAAATTAATTTTTAAAAGGAAATTTTTTTTTTTGGGAATTGGTTTAAAATTTTGGGGAAAATTGGGGGGTAGGGGTTTTTTTTTGGGGGGAAAAAAGGATTGGGTTGAATGGGGGGGAAAATTTTTAAAAGTAAGTAGGGGGGGTTAAATTGGGGGGAAAATGGGGGTAAATTTGGGAAATTTGGGGGGTTTTTTTTAGAAAAAAGGTTTTTTGGTAGGTTTTGGGGTGGGAAGGGGGATAATAAAATTTTGGGGGGTATATTTTAAAAAAAGGATGGCCAAAAAAGGGGGTTTTTCCGCTTAAAAACCCCAAAACCCTTGGGTAACATTTACTATCTCTAGGGGTTTCAGAGAATTAATACAAAGGGGCAGGTAGGGTTTTTGGGTGAAGGGGTATCTGAAATTTTCATGAAGAGAAAAGGGGGGGCATTTAATAAAAAAAAATTCAGGGACAACCCTTTCCAGGACTATAACCCAAACCCCCTTGTTCTTGGCAAAAAATGGAATAATGAAATTGAAATTAAGTCCCTTTCCCGGCTTTCGGCTGGGCTTTTTCGAAGGCTTTAAAAAACGGATATGGGGTGTGGAAAAGGGAAGGGAAAATTTTTAGGGAAAATCTAAACCCCAAATTTTTTTTTAGGGAAAAAGTTTACAAACTATTATTTGGAATAAAAAAGTAAAACCTGGTTGGAATTTGAACCCCGACTCTTTCCCCCGCCGCGAAACCCCAAAAAACTAGACGGGCGCCCCCATCCTGCACCTTCCGTCCCGCGGGGGGTAAAGGAAAAATTTTAGGGGGATCACAATTTGGTTTTTTTTCGCCCCAAATTTTTAAATTCATATGGTTTTAAATTTTTCATTTTTTTTGTCTCATCATTAGAAAGAATTTTGGGAGGGGGGGGAGGGGTTTGGGGAGGGAAAAAAAGGGGTTTTTTTTGGGGGTTGGGGATGGGGGGGGAAATAAAGGGGAAATGGTTTGGGGGTTTTGGGGGGAAAGAAAATTGTTTGTAGGTGGGGTTTTTTAGAAGGGGAAGAAAGGAAAAGTTTTTATTTTTTGTCTGCTTTATTTTTATAAGTTTAATATTAAAAAATGCTGGGATAAGATAGAAACCAAACCTTTAAAGGGGGGGTGGGAAAGGGGGGTGTATCCATCGTCTCTTAGTGAGGAATCCAAGTTTCCGGGGGGAAAAAAACCCCAAAACCCTTTCCCCTTTTCAAACATTTGTATGACCCGTAAAAACCCCCCAAAAAAGAAAAAAAAAACCAAATAAAAGCTCAGAAAACGTAATTAAAAAAAAGAAAACCCAAAATTTAAAAACCCTAATTTAAAAAAAATCAATACAAAATTTTGGGAAACTTTGAGAGTCCTAATTTTTTAAAAAATGTTTGAATTTCTTTTTTGTAGAAAAAAACCCTTTGTAAGGGGAAATTTAAAAAAAACCCTGATGTCTTACTGATTAAACCCACAAATAAATTTTGATTTAAGGTTTTACAAATTTTTTTTTCAAAAACTTTATTTGTGAAAAGGTTTTTTTTTTTTAAAAAAACCTTCACCGGGCCCCGCAAAAAAGGGCAAACCAGACATTTACCTTAATAAAGTAATAAACCCCTTTGTTTGAAACATTCGGTTAAAAGGGTAAATGTATATTTTAAAGGTTTTAACCCAAACCCAAGAAAAAAAAACCCCATTTGAGGTCGATGTTTTTAAATTTAATGAAAAAATGTAAATTGATTTTTTTCGTTTAAAAAAAAAATTTTAGATTTCTTGTTTTATAGTTAGAAAGCCCTTTTATTTTTAGGGTGTTTTAAAAAAAAAATATGAAATTCAAATTTTTAAAACGGGTTTGTCAAAATTAGACCATTAAATAAAATCATTTTTGTTCATAAAATTTTTCAAATATAAATTTTTTAAAATCACGCATCTTGGGGTTCCTTTTTATATATTTGGTTTTTTTACTTCCCCAAAAAGTTCATTTTTTGTTTTTTTAATTTATTTTTGTTAAATTTTGTGTTGTAGATAAATTTAAATAATTTAAAAAATGTGAATAATAGTGTTTTTTAAAAATAATTAATATTCCAAAACCGCTATATAATAAATTTATGTGTTATATTTTTCCTATTTTTTATCATAAATTTTGAAAAAAAAATGAAAACCCTTTTTAATCAAAATTTTTAAAAAATTTGGGCTTTGTTCGTAAAAATCATAAAAATTGAAAACAAAATTTTTGGGTTTTTAACTTTTTTTTTTAAAAATTATTGATTAAAATTTTTCACTTTAAAAAAAATAGTAAAAATTAAAAAAAAACGAAGCATAATTTAAAAAAACTTGCTAACATTTTTTCATTTAAAATAACCCGGGTAAATTAACCCGCACTACACTAACTTTCCCCGTATCCGGATTAAATACAACGTAATCCCTTTTTCTTTTTAAATTTGTGTCCTAAATATATTCGGGGGGCTCAAAGTCAATTTTTTTCTATTTTAACGAAGCCAAATCGAACTATACGAAATGTTCGCTAAAACCCAATTGACTTTTGGGCCTTTTTAAAATTTTACTAATTTTAAAAAAATTTATTTTTAGGATATTTATATACTTTAGAAACAAAAATCGCTTTGGGGCCCCTTGGGGGCCCCCCCTTTAAACCCCCCTGAGGTTTTTTTGCAACTAATTTTAATTTTTTAAAAGCAGTTTTTTTAAAATGTTTTTTCCGTTTTGCCACAAAATACCTCCAAAAAAGGTCCGCACGACTTTAAAGTTCTCCGGGCCCTTTTTAAAATTTTTTTTGGGGGGTTTAAAAATGAAAATTTTTTTAAATTTTGGAATTTTCCAGTCGGTTTCGGGTAGAAAACATAAGTTTGCCAAATTTCAATTTTTTTACTCATCTGGGAAATGGGAAACATTAAGTCAGTGATGAGTCACCATGTGGCTTTATAGTATATTAAAATATATATATTTTAAATTTTTTGGTTTTTAAAATGTTTTTTAAATTTGGGTTTTGGGCCCAAAATGATGAATATAGTTTAAAAATCCAAAAATTTATGCAATCAGGAAGATTTTTTCAATAAAAAAATTTAAATTTTTAAATTTTTATAAGCTTTGATTTTCAAAAACTTAAAATAGACGTTTTTTTTAATTTTTTAAAAGTTTTAATTTAACCCCCGTAATTGTCCCAAAAATGAGGGTGGAAAAAAAAAGAAAAAATTTCGAAGTAAAAAATTTAAATTCCCCCATTCCCTTTTCACTTGCCCCAAATATTAAAAAAGTTTTTATTTTTGTAAGAAACAATTTTTTAAAAAAATGAATATTTTTTGAGGTTCCCCAATTACAAAAATTTTACATTAAAATTAATGTTATTTTAAAAGTGTAGTTGTATGTGTATGTGTTTTGTTTTTTGGTTTAGGTTTTGGGGTTGAAGGGCACCTTTTTTTAAAGCAAAGTTGAACCAAGCTTTAAACCCCCGAAGGTTCCGGAAAGGGGTAAGGTTTTTAACTTTTTGTCAAAATAATACTACTTTTATTTTTAAAAAAATTTTCCCAAAAAGTCATCTAGAAAAAGGAAAGATTTATTTTATAAAGGGAATTTTTTCCCTTTTTTTTGGTTTAAAAAAAAAATATTTAAACAGTTTGGGGTTGAGTTTCGAACATTCTGTAAGACTTATATGTCGTTTTAAACCCCTAAATTTTGTTTTTTTTTTTTATCGCTGCGTAAATTTTTGCCTGTTCAGGGGATTTAAATGTATATAATTACTTTAAAGAGAAGGGAAGAGGAAGGAAGTAAAATTAAGGTAAATATACTCGCTTTTTTGGGGGTTTTGGGAAAGGGGAAAAAGGGAAACCCTTTAGGGAAAAACCCCTCCTTGTAGGGGCCCCCCAGGGAAATTTGAAACCCCTCTCCTCTTTGTTAAAAAGGGCAAACCTTTCACAGATTTAAGGGCCCTTTGACAATTTTTTATCACTGGGTTTAAAAAATTGTTTAGTAGAATATTTATAAAAATTATCTATACGCTAAAAAAATTCAAATTTTGGGAGTATTTCAAATCCCCTTTAAAGTAAATAGAATTTTCTTTTTTCCTTTGAAAAAGTTTCGAAGATGCAAATTATGTGAGTGTTTTTAAAATGAAAGTAAATAAAATTTTAAAAATTTAAATTTTGATTTAACAATTAAAAGCTTCGAAAAGCCCTTTTTTTTTAGAGGTTTTGATAATATAAAAATTTTAAAGTAAAACTTCAAATCACATGGGCTAAGGGGGAAAGGGAAATTTTTTTAATACTTTTCTCCCTTTTTAAAAAAGGCCCCCTTTTTACGGAAATTGGGACTCATGTAGGCGGCCCCCATATATATATACACACACATTTTTGAATGTGGGTTTTAAAATTTCCTTTAAAACACAAAGCCGGGGAAAAACAATTTATTCGCTCATAAAAATAAACCCCCGTGAAAGATAAAAACCCTTTTCCCAAAACATATTTTTTTTTATTTAAAATTAATCCCCTATATTGCAGCGTATTGTAAGAAATACCCCTACAATAGTAACATTTAATCAATATCGTTTAAGATTTTATTAAAAGGGGGTCCCAAAATATCTGGGAAAAAAAAAAATGTGGGAATTGGTTTTTATAAATTTAAAAACCATGGAAAAACGAGGGGAATTTTTTTTTAATTTCTGGGTTTTTTTAAAATAATTTCCTAAAAAAAATAAAGCCCACTTTTAATTTTTTTAATAAAAAAATAAAAAATTTTTTTCTTCCAGTCAAGTTCGGGGTTTTTGGAAAGCGGCCCAAAAGGGTGTTTTTTCAGATTTTAAAACAAAAAAAATTTTTTTTTCCCAAAAAAATCAAAATTTTTAAGTAGAAAAATTTAAAATTTAAATTTTTTTTCACAAGGTGATACAACAGTTATTAAATATCTGTCAAGGGTGTTCCCCTTTAATTAATGCCCAACTTTTTTCCTTTTTCATTTTAAAAAAATTTGTCATCTAATCCCCTGTGCCATAAAAGATATTCAAAAAACTGGTTTTAAACCCCAAAAAAAATTAAAAATTTTTATTTCTAATTTGGGGTTTAAAAATTTATAAAAAAAAATTTTTTTAAAATAAAAAATTTCAAAAAAAAAACTGATCCTTTTTCTCGCGTTTCCCCTTTCATTCCCCAAATTTTCTAAAAAAAAAAAAAGGGTTTTTTTTTACTATTAAAATAAAAATTTGGGGTATTTTTTTTGTGAATTTAAAAAAACAAACCCCCTTTCTTTTAAATTTTTTAACACAACTGTCCCCCCTTGCGCCCTACTAATCTCAACAGTGAATTTTTGTGTCAACTTTCCACCCCTCTATCACGAAAACTTTTAAATAAAGGGGTCATGGGGAAAATTTGAGAATTTTTTTTAAGTTTTAAGAAGAAACCCAAAAGCAAACATCAATTTAAAGTTTAAATTAACGTAAAAGTTTTACTTAAAGTTTAACTTAAAATTTAAAAAACAGAGGGGTGATCATTATTTTTCTTAACAAAACGTAACAATTCCCAGCCAAAAAATCTGCAAATCTCAGTATGATCCCGTATTTTTTTAATATTTTTTAAAGTGATGATCTTTGAAAGTTTACAGTTTTAAATCGATATTTTAATATTTTTTATTAAACTTTTTGATAAATTTAGCTTTCCTAATTTTTGTTTAATTATTTTGTTTCCCCAAAGTATGGGTCACTAAAAATTAAAGCTTTAAAAAGTAAACAAAGGGCATAAAACCAACAAAAAATTAAATTTAAAAAACCCTTTTAACGTCAATTTCCCCTAAAAAATTTTCTGGCTAAAATTTACCCTGATAAACCCCTTTATGAATGTTCACTTTAAAATAAAAAACCTCCCAGGACACTCTTATTTTAAATTTTTCCCCGCAAGTCAAAATTAATTAACTGCACCCGGGTCTTTCCATTTAAATACAAAGAGGGGATCCTTTACGTTAAATTACGCTAATTTTAAAAAGGGTCCTACCTAAAACAATAAATTTTCCTCAAACAATTTTAAATTTACTTTTTTTTTGGCTTCCTTTTTAAAAGGGCTTAATATGATCTCATTGAAGCTAAATTAAAATCTTTCTACCCCTTTGACCATTTGCCTTTGGCTTTAAATCTGTCAAACCCCCTTTATAGAGTGATACCATTTCAAATGTGTAAAAAAATAAATTAACAGTCATCTATCAAAAACCCCTGGACCCCCCCCTTTGAAGTCAGTATGTTTTTTCTGATCCCCCAAACCCATCTTTAATTTTTCTTTTTTTAAGTGTTAAAAAATTTCTCATTTTCGTACACCAAAAAAAAAACAACATATTTTTAAAGTTCAAAGCTACAAACTCCTGCGGGTCCCGTCTAAAAATTTGGAAACATTTATTAATTTTCCAGCTCAAAACCCCTTCCCGGGGTCGGGTGGCTTAAAGGGGTCACTCTCCGCAATAGGGCGGGAAACCGGGCCCGGGATGTTTGTTCGGGTTTTAATAAAACCCTCATGTGTGTTGAAGTGGTTTTCTACTTTTCCCCCCCACGCAAATTTGGGTATATTTTTTTCTAAATTTTTAAACCCTTTCTATATATAAGGGTGTCCCCAATACTAATTTGTCTCGATTCCCCAATTTTTAATTTAACGTCAAAACTATCGATTCTTATTTCCCAATTTTTGAACATTTTTCCCATTTTATTATTTTTTTGACCTCATTTTATAAAAATATTTAAATTTAAAAAACATAGTATAAAAAAAAAAAAAACACTTTAAAAAAAAACACAAGTCTTTTTCCCCCTAATAAGGGGGGGATTAAATTTTTAAAAAAAAATACATAGAAAATTTTCAAACAAAAAAAGTAATTTTGGTTTTAAAAAATTACTAAATCATTCCCGGGTTTTTTTTTTTTTTTTTCTTTGTTTTTCAGGAAAACTTTTAAATTTTTAGCTAGGGAACCCCGGGAAAAAACGAAAAAAACGAAAAACTTAAAAATCGAAAAATAAACATTTTTTTTTAATACAATAAGAACTAGGGAAACGAAGAATTTTTTTGCAATTTTTTCTTTAATTTTTTTTTAAAACGTTTCGTAATTGTTAAAAAAAAATAAGCTCAACTGAACGAACAAAAAACGCGGGACAAATTTTTTATTAAATTTTTATTATTATTTTGCACCCCCCCACTTAAAACCCCCCCGGGTTTTACCACTTACCCCTAAAATTTTAAAAAAAAAGGGGTTTGGGGAAAAAAAGAAGGGCCTACATTTTTAAGTGGGAAACCCAAACCCCGGTGGCGAAAACCCGGCCCCCCCCCATTTACCCCAAAAAAATTTTTTTCCCCCGGGGAAGGGAAAGGGTTTTTGGGGGTCAAAAAAATCTTTTGCCGGGAAAACCGAGGGTTGAACCCCGGGGCCCCCAAAAGAAGGAAAACCTTTCCCCCAGAAACCCCCCGGGCACCTCGCGGTAAATATTAAAAAAAACGAATTAAAAAATATTTTTAAACCCAACTTAAAAACGCAAAAACCCCCCCCAAAAAAATTTTTTTTTTTAAAAAAAATTAAAAAAACAAAACCCCCAAAAAAAAGGGTAAAACCCCTTTCCCCCCCAAGGGGGGCACCGTGGGTTAAAACAAACAGCTCGTCCCCGGGCTTTTTTCGGGTACCCGGGATTTTTTTTTTAAAAACCCCCTTTAGTCCCAAAAAAATTTGTTCTTCCCCTTTAAAGTTTTCCCCCTTCCCCCCCTCGGTCTAAAGCGGAATAAATTTTTTTAGAAAAAACCTACCTTTTTTTTTTTAAAACCCGGGCCAGGTTTTAAATTTAAAAAATGGGGGATCATAAAACTCGGAAAAGGTCGTAAATCGTGGTGCACGCAAAAGGGGCTTTTTTCCGGGTTTTAAAAATTTAAAAAAAAAAAATTTTTTCTTTAAAACATTGTTTTTGGGGAAAAAATTTTTAAAAAAGATATACAAGAAAAAAATTCACTTTTTTTTTAATTTTTTATTGGAATTAGGAACAAGAAACTTTTTCAAAAAAAAAAGAGAAAAAAAAACCTTTTTTTTCCAAAGAACGAAAAAAACCAAAAAAACATTTTTAAAATACCTGAATTTAAAAAATTTTTTTTATTTTTCTCATAGCTCAAAACATTTTGGGTTTTATAAAAATATGTGGGCAAAAATATATTTTTTTTCTTGAATAAATACTTCAACCCAAAAATGATTTAAATTATTTTTGGGATCTCAAAAATCACGGGAAAAAATGATCAGATTGGAAAATTTCCCCCATGTAAAATTAAAAAATCAAACTCATTTTTATTTGAAAAAAGTGAATTGTTTTATCTTGTTTATTATTATAAACAGTGTCTGGGTACAAAAATTTTAAATCCCCAAAAAAGTTAGAAAATGAATTTTGAAAAAATCGAAACTTTTTTCTTTTTGCCCTTTAAAAAAATACCCTCAACTTTTGGGATAGGTGTCTAATTCCCAAAAACCCCCTTTAAGGGACCCTTTTGCGAACCCCAGATACCAAGGTAGCCCAAGATACAAAAGAGGGGCGGCATTGTTTAAAACCACCTTTTTTGTTTTTAGGGGTCATGAAAAGTCGACAAAATTTTCAAAATCTCGAATTCCCAATTTTTAAAAAATCCCCCAAAACCTCTCTCCCGAGCTGTCCCTCGGAAAAAAGAAAAATAAAAAAAAAACACAAAAATAGTAAAACCAACGATTTTTGGGACAATTCTAAAAAAAAAGAACTATGTTTTTTTTTCCCCCGGTCACAAAAATTTTTTTATAAAAATTCCCCCAAAATTTATTGCACGATGAGAAAGTTTTAAGGTCCGGGTTTAAAGTGGGGGAGAAAAAGTTTTACCCAAAATTTTAAAACAACGGTAATTTATATTTTAAAATAGTCTGTAAAGATCGAAAACCACCCACCCAATCTAAAAGGGCCCCCATCGGGGTAAAGACGTGGTCCCCTTATGTTGTATTTTCAGAAAAGTAAAGCATCGATTATATTGGGGGGTAACTTATTACCTGGATAAAAATCTGCATAACAATCCATGACCAACGAAAAAACTGGCTTGGCCACAGAACCATTATTTTCATAACAATCCATGACCACCGAATAAACTTGCGTCCCTAAATTCCAATTATTTTCATAGCAATCCATGACCACCGAATAAACTGGCTTAGCCACAGTACCATTATTTTTATAGCAATCCATGACCACCGAATAAACTGGCTTAGCCACAGTACTATTATTTTCAAAGCAATCTATGACCACTGAATAGACTGGCTTGGCTAAATTCCAATCATTTTCATAAACAATCCATGACCAACGAATAAACTGGCTTGGCCACAGTACCATTATTTTTCATAACAATCCATGACCACCGAATAAACTTGCGTCCCTAAATTCCAATTATTTTCATAGCAATCTATGACCACCGAATAAACTGGCTTAGCCACAGTACCATTATTTTTATAGCAATCCATGACCACCGAATAAACTGGGTTAGCCCCAGTACTATTATTTTCAAAGCAATCTATGACCACTGAATAGACTGGCTTGGCTAAATTCCAATCATTTTCATAGCAATCCATGACCACTGAATAAACTTGCGTCCCTAAATTCCAATCATTTCATAGCAATCTATGACCACTGAATAAACTGGCGTCCCTAAATTCCAATTATTTTCATAGCAATCTATGACCACCGAATAGACTTGCTTGGCTACATTCCAATTTACATATGACCACTGTAGGGACTGGCTGGCCAAATTCCAATTATTTTCATAGCAATCATGACCACCGAATAGACTGGCCTAGCCATAGTCCAAGTCCAGTAGGAAGAGCTTTATCTGACAAATATAGAAGCTATCAGATATCTCCCAGTATTCATACGTCAAGTCATGTGATCTGCAGCTGTAGCTTTTGATGGATATTATCAGTAGGCCTACCTGTAAATAACAATATGTTTGTATTTTCAAACGTTCG
>JBCFYV010003274.1:0-29925 GCA_039000515.1 Timema cristinae
GGCAGGATGGTGTACTTCACAAGAGGAAAAGTTAACTTATATTCAAAATTATGAGGATAGGGAAGGGGTAAAACTCGATTTCGGCTCTGTTTTAAAAACCCCGGTCTCCGCACTCTGGCTAAACTTTTTTTAAATTCACTATGGGGAAAGTTTGGACAAAGACCCGATTTACCACACGTAGCCGTTGTCAACGACTATCAGGTCATCCACAAGTACCTGACGGATCCGTACATCACCGTGGACAGCGTCATTGATGTAAATGATGAGGTTATGTTCCTCAATTACAAGGATTCGCGTGACGCGTAGTGCCCTAACCCTAACACGAGTGTGGCGATGGCATGCTATACGACTGCTATGGCTTGGTTGCACTTATACAGCATCCTTGAACAATTGGGGGACCGCGTTTTGTATCATGATACAGATAGCTTTCTATTCACCGAACGCCCCGGCGATTGGAGTCTACCTACCGGAGAATTTTTGGTGACCTCACTGATGAACTTCAGGATTACGGTCCGGGAAGCTACATTAGCTTCTTTGTATCTGGCGATCCAAGAATTACGCGTAGCGAGTTTGTGTTGGTGGCGATCCTGCCAAAACAAAAACGGTGTGTAAGGTTCGCGGGATCACCATAAACTATGATAACCGGAACGATGTTAATTTTGACGTTTTGAAAGCGATGGTCACCGAACAGGCTACGGAAAGATACATACAGATACAAAATTGTAAGAAAAGGTCTTGCGACTGTATGTACCGTTTCGCAGACTAAAATCTACCGGCCGTGTACACCAAACGTCGGATAACCGATGATTTAATACGTTGCCGTTTGGGTATCAGAGTCCTTGTAAACGCACTCACCACGACTAAAAGGTGATTATTTAGACGGGCTGAATAACCATCTTTTTTTTCTTTCACTCTAGACAGTTCCACTGACATACCATTTTTCAAAGATTTGAGATTTTTTTCAAATTTTTTCTGCATGAAAACAAGCATATTTTTTATTTATTTATTTTATGCACCCGGGTTACTTTTTTTATATTTTTTATTTGACAGTACAATCCTCCGCCTACCTGATATTTTTCTAGTCAATTAGTTGTTTGTATATATTTTTTAATTCTAGTCAACTGTTTGTATTTATATTTATTTTAAATCTAGTCAAATATAATAAACTTTTTGTATATATTTTAAAAATCTATTCAAATATAATAAACTGCTTGTATTTATATATATATTTTTCTTTTAAATTGAAAACCATCTCTATGTATATATAATATTTAGTACCGAGGCACTATTCCCCCTATATTGTAAATATTCACAGTATACTTTTCACTGTGTGTAAATAAATATTGTAAATATTCACCGTATACTTTCCACTGTGTGTAAAACTGTTATGTTTATGCTAATAAATATATATATTGTAAATATTCACAGTATCCTTTACACTGTGTGTAAATAAATATTGTAAAACTGTTATGTCTGTGTTTTAACGGCTACACCCATCCTATCCTATAAATACAAGCCCACATCTATACTTATAAAATAACATGTCCTGATTGACTGACTGACTGACTGATTGACTGACTGATTCATCATCGCCGAGCGCAAACTATCAAGGTTACAAGCATGAAATTCGGACTGTATATTCATTTTGTTATGTAGGCACCCACTAAGAAAGGATTTTAGAAAATTCCACCCCAAAGGGGTCAAAATAGGGGATGATAATATGTATGATAATATGTATGAAAGTCCGTCATTTTGAAAGTTACATAAACCAAATTTTGTATTTCGGTTATTGACGTAAAACAAATAAATACGTGTTTCAGGAATTTTGGAAATTTTATTTAATAAGGGATGAAAAGGGGGTGAAAGTTTGTATCGTACTTGCATTATTTTTGATCTAAGGTCAAGTTATGGTCATTAACGTAACGTAATATTTTAAATTAATCTGTAAATACATATGTATATTTTCGTATTTGTATATAATCAACTTCCACGCGAGCAAAGCCGCGGGCAACAGCTATCTAGTAGCTTATAAACGCAGTCTGCACGCCCTGATCACTCATCAACTACAAAAAATGACGAAGTATACGCCATCAGGATTTGCATATGTAATAGTCGATTCCGAAGGTAAATGTGTGAAACCTCCTGTTGTCTATAGCGGTGAAAATGTTGTGGATACCTTTCTTCATAAACTTGTTGAAGAAGAAACCATGATCATTGAGTGGAAAACCACGCGCAGTTCACCCGACCGAGATTCAAACCTTGATCTCCCCAATTCTCAGCATCCGAGCTCATTACACCAAGCGCGTTAACCAACTACGCCACTGAGGTTGGTTTTTGTATATGTTAAATATATTATATTAAAATCATTTTTTTGCGAAGTGAGAATTTGTTTAGCGTAAATGTTATATATATATTATGTCAGCATATATAGTTTTATATTTAAAACGTAACAACATAATTTCAAGATCCTCATAAGTGTATTACTTGTGATTTTTTTTGTAAAAGTTAAATATATTTTGTTTAAGTGTTGTGGGAATAAATATTATAAAACTGTTATGTTTTGCGTTTTAACGTTTACACCCGGATTCCGTGGCCCCCTATTGTGCATATGTCAGCTAGAGTTGCGACATAACACGCAATGACTACGTCATAGGAAAAAACCTAGGTTGTCCGGTCCATGACGGATACACACATCCGTGCATTGTGAAAGACGATACCAAACAAACAATTTTAGTGGACTTTTGTGCCGGGGATAGCGGCCCCTAACTGGGGATTCCGTGGCCCCTGATTGTGCATTTGTCAGCTAGAGTTGCGACATAACACGCAATGATTACGTCATAGGAAAAAACCCAGGTTGTCCGGTCCATGACGGATACACACAACCGTGCATTGTGAAAGACGATACCAAACAAACAATTTTAGTAGACTTTTGTGCCGGGGATAGTGGCCCCTAACTGCGGATTCCGTTCCCCCTGATTGTGCATGTGTCAGCTAGAGTTGCGACATAACACGCAATGATTACGTCATAGGAAAAAACCCAGGTTGCTGAGGTCACGGTTTATTCTTGCCTCAACTTGTCTTGTCTGCCCGCCACTTATCTTGTCTGCCCGCCACTTATCTTGTCTGCCCGACTACCTGGCGCCCCAATGACCTCAATATCTATTCTTGTCTCAACTCGTCTTGTCGAGCCGACATACTGGCGCCAGGGTTGCGACATAACACGCGATGATTACGTCATTGGGAAAACCCAAGGTTGTTGAGGTCACGGTCTATTCTTGTCCTGACTTGTCGACCCGCCAACCTGGCGCCAGGAGGGGGGAAATGAAAGTCAGGGGAAACATTTATCACACTCTACCACGAAAGCTCGTTAGGAGAGGTTCATGCCGGACAGAGCCTTTTGCCGGAGGAAACACCCCGACAGCCATGGCGCGAGGTTCGTGCCTCTGCCTCATGCTCCCCCAAAATAAACTACAGTGCCCTAATAGATAAATAAAAACTCCAACACCTCAATCCTACCATGGAGCACGAGCCGCGGGTGACTCTATGCTTCATCAAATAAACTACAGCGCCCTAATCGATGAATAAAAACTCCAACACCTCTATCCTGCCAATTAATTAATTAACAATAATCAATTAACGATAATTAATTAATAATTAATCATCAATAACCAACATGTCCGGGGTTTGTAGGCTGTAGGGGAGGGGGGAAAAGTAGGTCAGTGGGTGGGAGAAGGAGGCTATTTATAGCAGCCAATCAGAGAGCCCGGAGGCGTGGTCACGTGACCAGTTTCGGCCAATCACAGGTGTGTGACGTAGTGGGATGTAAGGGCCAGAACACTACTAAAGAGTCTCTCTTTCAACTTAGCTTCAGATAAACCTGCAAATTTTTTGCACAGGTATTTGAAACAATCGCCATATTTTGGAATAGCCTAGACAAACTGCTTCATTACACCTAATTTTATATGCAGGTAACAATACTTTTTTTGGATCAATTAAGCTGTTCCGAATCACATTCTTGGTGCCTGATTCAAGATTTTATCTTTTCGGCAATTCTTTTTTGACCCAATGTTGAGTCTTATCACGTCTGTCCCACTCACAAATGAAACATGGGAACTTTATATATCCGCCTTGTTGACCAAGACGCATGGAGATAACTTTCAAATCACCGCAAATGGTCCAACCGTGGTCGAAATATTTTATTTTGTTGAGGACCAGGGCCAGGTTTTCATTTCGTTCTTTTAAATGCGCCAATAAGTTTTTTTCTTTCAATCTGAAGCTCAAAAATTCAGCTGCCTCTTTCGAAGGGCCCAGATCTCTAGTCAGATCATTAAGTTCAACCTGAGAGAAGGGCTGAGGTGAATCGCCTCCAGAGGGCTTATATTCAGTATCGGAGCCTTGAACTTCTGGATATTCCGAGTCTGAAGACTCTGAAGAGATTACTGGCAATTCAGTTGGAGACAAAGGCACTGGCACATCAGGTCCATGAGAAACGGGACGTATGGCCGATGGAATGTTATCGGGATAAGAGATTAGATTTTGATTTTTGCGGTTATACCCATGGACATGGCAGGAGCAAAGAGTATCAATCATCAGAGTGGTTTTTTCGGCCCCCTCCATGTCATAGGAATTCCAAATCGTAAAGCAGTCTTCTTTCCTTTGAGCCATAAGCGTAGATCATTGAGACACTGCACACAAACTTTATGAGGAGCCCACGATTTGTCCTGGTCTCCGAGTTTCATGCCAAAATGCGCAAGATAAAGTTGTCTTACATAGTCTGTAATGCTTCTCATGTGATTTTTAATAACACTATATTCGCCGCATATGTAACAAAAGTCATCTAGCAAATTTTAACAACGTCTCGAACTCGAAGCCATTTTTCACGAAACGCACAGAGAAAAGCAACCGTTAAAATTGTTTCTGTGATGAAGTTTCCACTTGTCATTGTATCAGCGCACGCACGACCCTACATATGAAAGAAAAATTGAAACTAACCTAAAATTGTCCATGTCTTTTATCTTACTATGAACACTGTACGTACACGATCTTCTGGGTTACAGAGAGATAAACTGCGTCCCTCATGAGGACATCTCTTTTATATCTTTTCTGGTGACTACAGAAAAGTCGAGATAATTTAGCCTTAAGAAATATAACACGTTCAGGATCATTTCAGATAAAGCTCGAAAAAATAGAAGGTGACTGCCGATTACGCTCGCTTAGCGATCGTTCCTGCGAGGTCAGCGAACCAAGATAAAGAACTGAGATAATAATTCGCTCGACGCTATTGGTAGAGTGAGGTTGCGACGGGGAGGGAGGGACGGCGACGGGGAGGTGTCACAGAAGGGTATTCTCTAGGTTTCATCCCGATAGAATGTTGGTCAGGCGGGGAGGGAAGAGAATCAACGCCAAATTTTTTTTTATGGTAAATGTTCATAAAAATTCAAGTGAAATAAAAATTTTCAAGAAAACGTGACGTGGTAGAAATTTTTCATTATTTTTTTTTAAATTAGCACCAAAAAAATACATAAAGCTCAGCTTTCAATTCCCTTGTATTTTTTTCATCACAGGCCTGTGAATTATTAACCTGTGTGATGAACGAAACAATAAAAAAGGAAAAACTTAGTTCTAGATGGTTTACGGTCATATTATGATAACAAATTATTGATTTTAAATGGAAACATAGTTTACCGGGATTTATTTAATTCAGAATTTTTTCTTTGATCTTATAACCTAATGTTTTTGTTAGTATGGTGTTCTAAAAAAGTTAACAGTAGGGCCTATTTGTAAAGTGAAGTAGGCGTACAGTATGTAAATTCTATTTAATTGAAATAACATTTAAAAATTGTAATTTTTCTTAAACTTTGACTACCTTTTTTTTAGGATAGTTCCAATTTATTTAATAGCCTATCACCTAGAACAAAGTGTGGTTTGCAATTTGGTTTTTCTATCTTCTGTACAGACAAATTATTGTACAATTATTTTAATTCTAATCTCCTTATATCATGTATTTAAATAATTAGCATAGGAAGTGAACATAAAATCTATTTTCTCTGAAAAAAAACAAAGAAATGGGTATATTTTTTAAATATAGGGAAGAAAATATATTTTTATATATTTCTACAGTAATAAATAAAATAAATAAAAATGTCACAATTTACTGTGGATAATGATTTCCTAAGGTAACTCAGAAAAATGATGCTTTTACAGGGATTCGAGCCCTTGTCCTTTGACTTTGGAAGTCATTCTATAAATCCCAGAGATTGCAGCTCAAAACTCGGCATCATTCCATGGAGAGAATAACGGGGATAGCTTGTATTTTGTTGAGTATTAAGCAACAAAGTTTAAAGGATTAAGGGTGGTAGTGGTGGCTGCCTGGATTAACTGTGGAAAGTAAAGACCCTCTGAAAAGGGAGGGGGAGTATAGGAGGGTTTAGAGGGGGTTGGTGTGGCGACTACATAGCTACAGTAGTGCACCTCTAGTGAGGTGATAATGCATATTACTACTAGGAAGAGAGATTTTCAAAACCTTGAGAGTCCATCCGAATCTTTAAGGCTGTGCAAGAGTGATAATATTTTTATTTTATTTTCTTATTTTATGGTTTTGAGTCTTTTTAATAGAATAAAAATATTAAAATAAGTAATAATAGAGCAAAATTGTTATGTATTTTTTGATTAAATAGTTATAATGATTAATATAACTTAATAATACTAATTCGTATCCAAGTATTAAGAAATACAAGCAAAAGCCTTAATTTTTTGTGTGGATGTACGGATAGTATAGCACTATATGGTAAACATATTTTAGGCACGGTCTGTACCATATTTTCCAAGATATTAATTTTTATTTAATAAATAATGAAACAGAATCGGCGGCAGACTTTCTCATTCATTTACAAATAAATTTCCTATTAGAAAACTACTTTGTATTTTGAAATTAAATTTTACTCTCCTTGTTAAGCAATAAATACTGGTTCATTTGACATTTTTCATACAATCGTTACTATCATATTTTAAAAACTGGATAGGAAATAGCCAGAAATTAAGTGATATTCACAGAAATAAATACAACCAAACCGGGCCGTACCGTTGAGAACCAAACACAGGTAGGAGTGACCGCTTGTGTTTGATTGACAGCGGTGGGCGGCGGGGAGTGATGAGGGGGATGAAGATCATTAGCAAACTTTTCAAAACCAGCTGAGAAAAGTATTGAGGTACAAAAACATACGAAGAGTAATATTCTGATATTTTAGATTGTTCTTGTCTGTTAGCTATTTAATGTGTGAAAGCTGTACAGTCTATTGTTACCAGTATTTTTTGACATTGTTTAGTTTTATATTTTAGTTTGAGCGTAGGCTACCATTTAACTGGCATAAATATAATTAGAATAATCAAGGCCGTAGCCAGCAAATAATTTCAGTGGGTGGGGGTGGGGGGGGCATCCCCCAATTGATGGAGGCTAGGACAAATTCTAAGTATTAAACTCCTTTAGAAGCATTTTTTATGGCAACATAACATCATAACTGCCATAGGCTAGAAAAAAAATCAAAATATTAAACACCTCTAAAGCTCTCTAAAGTATTTTTATGGCAACCCAACACCATAGCTGCCGAAGGCTAGAAAAAATTATAATTATTACACACCTCTAGATGCTCTCTGAAGTGCTTTTTATGGTAACACAGCCCCCTAATTTGTACTTGTACATTAATTTTGGTATTGTTTAAACCATAAAGCAATATATATTGTTCATAAAATTTCCCGACTATGGTCTTGATATTAATCAACTTTTATGTGAGTTTTACTGTGTACAAAATGTCTAAACCTCGTTCATTTACAAGTAAAGTATTCAAAAGAAGAAAACGATCCAGAGATTTAAAGAGATGGAGAATCCAGAAAGAAGAATCATAATTAACCGGAAACAAATTTGAATCACTTAAAAGGTAATTGTAGTTTGAAAATATTACAACTAATATTTGTATTTTGTGTTTGTTAAAGTATATGTAGGCGTATTTTATTTGTTTATTTTCTAAAAAAATTCTACGAATATGCCAAAATGTGCCAAATATATTTATGTTGATAAATAAATTGTAAAAAAAATGTACAGCCTTACACATGAAATGTGGCCGCGTTAAATTGGTTCCAAACGGAAATTATGGCAAGTTTTTGTAATCGAGTGTGTTGGCTACCTAAAGTTTAAAATAGTCCTTAGATATACACAAAATATAAGGTGATGATTGGATTATAATATAATTTATAAGTTATGGGTTAGTGATTATAAGCCCTAATCAGTATGCATGCCGAGTAAATTACATGTTTTTCTGGTTTGTTAGTGAGCGGGAGGTCAAGGTTTGAATTCCGACTTGGTATAATCTACTAAAGCTTCTTTTAGTAACAGCTTCCCACGCTTCCTCCACACAAACGCGGTACTTTTCCTCTCTATTCTACTTTACTCACTCTTACCCTATTATAATAACTAAATGCGAATAGCTTAGATGAATGGTAAGATGTTCTGTAATAAATAAATAACTATGTAAAATATACATATATATATATATATGTATAATAGATTTTAGGACTTGCTCCCAAGAAAGTGAAGACTTTACACCAACTGCAGGAACCTCCAATTCCAAAGATATGCAGGCAGACACATACTTTTTTTATGAAGATGACGAATTGGAGGATTTACTACCGAATGTGGAACATCCTTCACTCGTTAGTGAAAACACTATTTCAAAATATGAATATAGTAATGAAAATACCTTACCAGCACTTTTCATAGAAAATATTGAAAGGTTGAAAGAATACAGGATTCTTCCACTACGGGTCACCGAATTATTGATGTAATGCCTTTTTCTTAACAGATCATTAAATTAGATTAACACTCCAAATCATGTACGTTAGGTCACTATAAACTAGAAAAGGAAATAAGAAATGGGCTTGAATTTACTCTGGTTTATTTTTGTGACAATTGTGATGGTAAGCAATGCATTACCTCAAAACAACTCGTAAAAATTAACTAATTGATTATAACAACACAATGCTGCTGGCAACAGATATATTAGCCTATATCAAGTAATATTTTGTCAATAAGCGATTTAACAATGTTACTTGTAATTAATTGCGAGGTATATATCCAAAGAAATATTTTGTTAGGACGTGAATTAAGAGTGTTACTTGTAATGAATTGTGAGAGATAGAGCTAGAGTAATATTTTGTCAGTAGGTGATATGAGTGTTATTTGTAGTTAATTGTGAGGGATATACCACAAGTAATATTTTAAGGGTGGCCATTCACTAGTAAAATTGGGACAAATCCGGGAAATGTTCTTGAAAATTTGCCATCATTTGAGAATTTAAAGGTGAGGACCACTATAAATAGTTATTGGGCATACACATTTAAACAATTGCAATGGGAAAAACCACTTTAAATATATTCTGGAAAAATTAAATTAAAAATATTATAGGTAAGGAAAACTATAATTAGCGTTTAGGGGTATCCAAATATCAAAACAGTTCTAGAGGAGGATCACTCCAAATATCTCGGAAGGAGTCTAATTTTCAAAATATTACTGGACAAGGACCTTTCAAAATGGATTCTAAGGGTATTCAATTTTCACAAAATATATGGTGTTGAGTCCCTGGATCTCCTATTAATTGGAAGAAAGTTCCTTTAAAAAAAATGTATACACCCCTACACAAATAAAGTTCCACCGCCACTGGGTGAATCACCTTTTGTACATGTATAGGCCTATGAATACTACTGTTTATCTTGCCTAATCTCTACTTGTAGCTGAGCACACATCACACGTGCAATAATGGCCTTTTGGTCCAGACCTTTAAAAAATGTACGTTGAGAATGTAGAGTAATACCATGGATTTACCCTCGTTTTTAGTGGGGAGAGTAAGGTCCTGTCTATGGTGGATCGTGATAAAGTCTCCCAACAGGAGATGGTCAGAATTTTTTTTATGCATGGACTCATCTAATAAATGTGTGTAGCACTGCAATCTATGGTGGTAGAACCAAGGGGGGGGGGGGCAAGATGGGCCTCGTTCCCCTGAAAATAATCTCAGCTGGAATAAATCCCACCCCCCTAAATATATTTTAAATCCTCTGATACTATCGAAAATGAATATGAAGTTGAAAGATCTTGCATTAACTTCAAAATAACTTCTATATACATTCAATTATCAAAAGTTTTCCAGAGAAGACCACCTAAAAGTTTCTAGAGACATCTAATTTTCGAAAAAAATTCAAGCTAGGAGCAGTCTAAATATTTTCTAGAAGCTCCTAAATTTTAAACATTTTTGGAGGAGAACCCCTTCAAATAGCTTTCAGGAGATCTAAATTTAAAAAAATAGACTGGTTGAGGACTATTAAAATAGCTTTTGGAGGTATGCAAACTTTTAAAACATTTCCGAAGGACGCTACTCAAAATAGGTTCTAGTAACATCCAAAGTTCTAAATAATTTGGAGGGGGAGACTGCTCTAAATATCTTTTAAAAGAGTATAATTTCAAAAAAGTGGGAAAGGACCACTTCAAATTAGGGACAGAGAAAACGATAAGTGGAGTGTAGAGAGGGGTGATTGCCCTTCTTGGAATTAAATTAGCCCTCTTCTAGATGTAGTTCACCCCCTTCTGATATTCTCGAATATGAAGCTAAATGACTTTAATAAAACGGCAAAATAACTTCTTAAGACATTTAATTTTCAAAAATGCCGCAAGTGATTGAGGTGGCGACGACCCTGCAAATAGTTTCTAGAGACATCCAGTTTTAAAAATTTGCTGGAAGGAAGCACTCCAAATAGATTATGCATGCATATAATTTTCAAAAAATATCCCAGGTGACAATGCAAAATAGATTCTAAATACATTCAATTAAAAAATAATACAGGTGAGAATCTTTCCAAATAAAGTAATATTTAATCAGAGATAACAACGTTAATAAGGCTACTTGTGAGTGATGTGGTTAGAGAATTGTGTCTATTTTTGTTGATTATTTTATTGTAATAAAAATAATAACTTTAATATTTGTATGAATTCCTTGTATTTTCTTCTTAGAGAACATACCTTTTCTGCTATTATTTTACAATATTTTGGTTTACATTTTCGCTGTATATTATGTATATGATTTACCAACATTTAATTGTTTTATTTGTACAATAAACAGAAGGGACATTGTTTATTTAATGTTAAGTAAAGCGATCTATTTTAATCGATTGACATTGTTATTATTAACGGATGACAGACGTTCACTGAAATGTAACCAAATATATAGTGGAAAAAGAACACTGGATACAAAAATAGAACACCTAGCATTAGGCTTAGCGAGTTCTTTATTTGCTATGTATTAACTTGTGGTCCACTTTTATATGTATCCATCTCAACGTTTGTCTGCCAGTTTTTTTTTTCAACCAGTTGGCTGTCTATCACTTTGTTGTTCTATGTACGTATTTTTAGACGAGTCGACGGCCACTAGTTACCTAGTCTATCAAATGTTTGTTAATATTTTGTCGATCAGTTGGTCGTCTAGAACATGGTCCTACCCTTATCAACAACTTGGTCTAAGTACTCCTTCGTGTAGATTTCTTGTATGTCGATCACTTTGTTCACACGTATCGCCCAGTTTATTGTTGATTAGTTTTATGCACCCAAATTGGTCAACTATTCGTGTGTATATCACTTTGTCCTCGTATACATGAACTAGTCGGCCAGTAGGTCATACTAGGGTCAGATAATTAACCCACTAAGCATTCCAAATATTTGTATATTTTTTGTCGACCAATTGGCTCTTTATCACATTGGTCCTACTAACATCGACCATGTGATCGACACGGCTTTTGCATGACAAGTCACTTGTCTGTCGACCACTTTTTACACACATGTTGACCAGTGTGCTGTCGATCAGTTAGCTGGAGCCCAAATTGGTCGGGCCCGTTTGCTGTCATTTTGTCCACCTAAGCATGAACTTCTGTCAACCAGTTGTTCCAAATCGTGTCGGCCACATGTCTCATCTAGCCTTCGAGATATTTTTACAGCTTACGACCGTTTGTATATGACATTTTAAACAATATAACCTGAAATAAATTTTTTTTACAAAAACAACTTAGTACTTGTGAATAGTTATTTTTTAAATGATGGATTCTGTTCTCGAAATGGTAGTAAAATGTATCATGGTTGGATCCTGGGTAGTTGCTTGTTGTTCTTGGGACTGGGAAGGTTAGAACCCCTGCCAGTGACCGTGATTAGGCACCGCTTTCACGTGAATATAAAGTTGAAAACTATTTGGCAAATTCACCTTCAGTACACCTGGGTCTCCACGTCATCGTCAGTCTAGTAGCGCCTTACACTATACCTCAACACCAACATGCGGGTTCTCTTACAATTCCTACGGGAGAGGGTAAGCTCGGGATATGCAAGTAAATTCTCTCTCTCAAACCATGACGGGTCAGTTTTTTCCTACAAAGATTGGGAATTAAGGATTTGATATGTATTATTACCTTCTTAGTCAATATTATTTTAATTGTTTTCAAGTTAAATGAGTTTAAAAGAATTGTTTACATCATGGGTCGTGTGGTGTGTGAGTGTTGTTAGGATAACTGAACTTAATTCTAAGACAATAATCGTTGAATGTTTCAAGTTAAATGGTTTAAAAAAAATTGTTTACATCATTAACTAACAATACAAGGTTGTGTGTGCGGTGTGGGTGTATGTGTAATTATCTTTAAATGAAGCTGGATTTTGAAGAGTTTGGATTTCTCGAAAAACGAATGATCATTTCTTCGCATACATATATTCAGTACAAAATTCTCCCTCCTCTCTCTTTCAAGTCTTAGTCTTTTCGGTATTGGAGGAGGGTTGATGGAAACACCTGGGCGATTGGTGGAGGGGTTATCTCTCGCACGGACCATGTGGTTTTTTATCCCTATCATCCTGGACGTAGTATGAGTGCTAGACCCTTGGGCAGATTACTAAGGAGCCACACTGGTGAGGTGTGTTGTGGGGGCTGACCTAGTGACTGCGGTGTTTGCCTCAGCTGTGGCCAGGCTGCTCTTGAAAAGAGCAGTCAAGGTATTATCTGATTCACAAAAAGTTATAGAACATAAATTTCTTTCCAAGTGACATGCTAGTAGATTCATAATAACTTTGTGTTAAGTAGTTTTCCTACATTGAAGGTCTAGATCGTGTACTTTGTAGGGGGGGAGTGCGTGGCTTGGAGCCTATAAATAGGGGGTGGTCAGCCCTATCATTAACGGTAGCTATATTGCCATGGCGTCGAATTTGGGGCCGACATTTTGACGGACTTTTTCGGTGGGAGTAATGAGATACTTCCACGTAATTGAGTGACTTGGAGATAGGTCACGCGTACCGTATTTCTGGCAATAAATCTTGTAAATACGCCGCGTTTCGGTCGTCGTCTATACTTTACTGTACTCGACGCCAAGTATCAAGTTTGGCTGCCGCGAAGATTTTCGCGCTCAGCGACGTTCAGATAGAAGATATCCCGAAAGCGGATCTACTACTTGTTTACCAAAGGTCTCTCTACCGCCACCAATTACAGCTCATCCTGAACTTGAAGGTAAGATTTGTGGTGTGTGTGTTAGGATACTGAATTTAATTCTAAGTCAATAATCTTTGAATGAGTTTTAAAAGAAATTGTTTAATCATTAACTAACAAATATGGGCGTGTATTTTGTGTGTGTGTGTGTGTGTGTGTTAGGATAAACCGAACTAATCTAAGTCAATAATCATTGGGAATGAGTTTAAAAAGATTTGTTTTAACATATTAACTAACAATACAAGTTTGTGTGGTTATGTTTGAGTGTGTTGGATAACTGAAACTGAATCTAAGTCAATATCATTGTATGAGTTTAAATAAATTTGTTTACATCATTAAATAACAATAATCGTTGAATTGTTTTTCAAGTTAAATGAGTTTAAAAGAATTGTTTACATCATTAACTAAACAATATGTGTGTGTGTGTGTGTGTGTGAGGTGTTAGAATAAACTGAACTTAATCTAAGTCAATAATCATTGAATGGAGTTTAAAAAAATTGTTTTACATCATTAACTAACAATAATCGTTAAATTGTTTTCAGTTAAAATGAGTTTAAAAGAATTGTTACATCATTTTCTTATACAATGGGTGTGTGTGTGTGTGTGTGTTGTGTGTGTGTTGTGTGGAGAGAGAGAGTGTTGGATAACTGAACTTAATATTAAGGCAATAATCATGGAAGGAGTTTAAAATAAGAATTGTTTACATTCATTATCTACAATTATCATTGACATTGTTTTCAATTTTAATAAGTTAAAAGAATTGGTTACTCATTAACTAACAATATGTGTAGTGTATTACGATTGTGTTTAGGACTATCGGAAACTAATTCTAAAGTCAATAAATCATGAATTGTTTTCAAGTTAAATGAGTTTAAAAGAATTGTTTACATCATTAGCTACCAAAAACAGGGTGTGTGCGTGTGTGTGTGTAGGTTAGGATATCGGACTTAATCTAAGTCAATAATCGTGATTGTTTTCAAGATTAAGAGTTTTTAAAAAAATTGTTTACTCATTAACCTAAACAATACATGGTTGTGTGTGTGTGATGTGTGCGTGTGGGTGTATGTGTAATTATCTTTAAATGAAGTGGATTATGAAGAGTTGATTTCCCTCGAACTGTATACATCACCTCTTTGAAAAACGAAATGATATTTCTTTCGCCGGTTAATCATTAACATAACAATACGAGGTTCGAACCTTGCTCCTGTATAATTGTGGCTTATCCGCTTCTCGTAAGACCAAAGTTATGCAAACTTACAGGTTAAAATATTCATTGACTATAATAAATCATTGATTGTTTAATAGTTTTAAAAAATACATTACTTGAGTCGTTTTTGAAGTGAGTTTCCACCTCTTTTAACAAGGGACGAGGGACGTTTAAACTCGCTTTTTTTACACCCTCGGGTGCGAACACCTTCACAGACAAAAGAGGAAACATTTTAAAGCTTTCTGTACTAGATAAAATATCCACAAAGCAGTTTTCGTACAAAAACCTCTCATACTGTTTAGAGGAAATGTGTACAAATTTTGCGAACCATCCTGAGTGAGGTGTTCGAACCTTGACCAACAAGCTGTTTTCGTACAAACTATCATACTGTTTAGTGATTAGGAGGTAATGTGTACAAATTTTTGAACGCCCTGAGTGAGAGTCGACCTTGACCATCCCATTAGGAGAGAACGGTTAGAAAACTAGAACATACAGCTAGTAGCCTGATGGTCTAGGGGGTAAGTCTCTAAGTCTGTTCAGACTTTTTTTTTGTGATTACTCTCTTGTCGTTCTGTTTGTTTGTTTACAGCCCATCTCGATGTCCCGCTTGGACGTTATCCTGGAGGAGGACATGTACTGTGATGTGGAGGCAAATGGCACAACTCCAGCTCAAGAGCGAGCTTTTCTTCTTCCCCCAATCATTATATCCTCAACAAATAAATGGAAATAATAAAGTGTATTACTCTCCGTGAATTAACCCGAATGAGCACTTTAATTAATATCTAAAAAACGTGATATCACAAACACAAGTATATAAAGCATATATTGAGCATACAACAGGGTTGATTAGACCTCGAGCGTTTGATACTTTCGGACATGAGGAATTTAGATTAGACAGATCCGACACCTTTTGACCTCAGGGTTTTTTTTTTTTTCACGGTGGGCTTAGTACGGGATTTACCCAGTTTAGGCTACCTGGAACCGTTAGGACTATCAATTGAAACTTACTGCAGCAGGCCGCCCTAAACCGCCGTATAAATACCTTTTTATCAACTAATCGATTGCCTTACAAAGGCCCGTTCAGTTTCTCTTCGGTGCGGGATGGTATATACGTAAAAGACGGTAGAAGAAACATTGCAAATGACTCGATAAAGGTAAAATTGTAGTCTCATTTGCGAGTTTAGACATCCCCCCCCATACCGAAGGTTTAGAATTGTGAAAGGGTATTTCAACTCTAGTATATGCGGTATATTAGCTTACAAAATTTGGAGGAGTTATATGAGTATAATGTAGTTTTTCCCCTCCTCTGCTCAATGAAGGTTTTGTTTCTAGAGACTCGGGTTTGGTTTGTATGCGGTACATTGGTGATGAGAAATAACATCTCTCTAAAAAAACTCGGTTTCGCGATCGGGCTCGGGTTCATAATCCACTGAAAATATAGCCAGGCGTGATGTAAGCGTTGATAAATGTGCAAATTGCGAAGAAGGTCATTGCTTCCCTGTATCTGTTTTATCAGGTATTTTTGAGCCGACAGGGAGAGCTCAACGTTTATCCATACCCTAATTTTCGAGACGTGTGAATTAGACGGGGATACACTCTCCCTTTCCAAATTGAGATATATCGAGCGCTTTGAAAAGCTTAACGATATACTATTAATGTGATATACGGCAAGCATGATGGGAGTGACCGCTTATATTGACAAGGCTGACACCTCTAAAAACTAGTAAATTGTTCCCGTACACGTCAGTGCTAAAGAGCGCGCTAGACATGTACATTATTCATGATAAGGTTCACGGGACAGAAACTTTTCATTCAGCTGGATTACAAATTCTGTATCACGGTAATAAACTCTCAACTGCCGCGGCGTCTAGCGGAGGACGTAGATCTTTTGTGATAGATGCCTGTCCGCTTTTTTGATGAAAAACAACTCACAAAAACATAAAGAGGAGTGTTATTTAAAATTCGATGCGGTAAGGAGTACATTACTCAAGGGAGGATAAATTCCTCCGTTCACTCAGTATAAGCGCAGGAGGAAAACAGGATTTATCGTCTTTGCGGACCGGAGAGCCTACTTATGACTATAGTGAGAGTTGATCCCGACCAATATTCTTTATACGAGAATGGTTCAGAGTCATATATGCTTATTTGTAGGAATGTACGTTAAATGTATTTTGGACGATAGTCTCTCAGAAGTACAGTCACTTCACGGGGAAAGATTTATTAATGACAATTTGTTGATGGCCGCTCCATAGATACGGCGAAGTGTGTACTTTAGTATATAAGTACCGTTTAGTACGATGTGAAACCGTTAATTCTGCTTAAAGAGACGGTAATAATACAGCCTCTCATTGCATTTATGCGAGGATGCCCTACAAGAATGATGATATTAGGGTTAAGGATCATTGTCACTTGACTGGACTTTATGTGGGAGAAGTCAAGAAGAGGGTGCAATATTAATTACAAGAACCCGAGTCACTCGAGGTAGTTAATCCATGAACGCGCGTGTACGACAATTTTTTCTTCTCGAATCTCTCGTTTGACTAGAGAACTGATCGTTCCGGGGGAGTGCCGTTCTCATAATCCAGGAAAAGTCCGAGTTTTGGATGCGAAGGAGACTATGGGAGGGGGGTGAAAAAAGATTCAAAAGTAATCATGAAATATATTCGGTTGGCGGGGTTTCGAGGGAATTTCATTTAACAATTATGATAGTTTCAGTTTTTATGTACTTCCCTGGAGAAAATACGTATCTTACCTCGAAACCGGGCACTTAAAATAACGCGTAAGTGCCATCCTGAGGATGAACGCTTTAAAATTAGTCACCGAAAAGGAGTGTTCCCCTATGATTATATTGATTAATTCGAGCGGCTAGACGGGACTCAGTTAACCGAGCAAAAGATAAAATTTACAATGCGCTCATTTGGATAGTCATATCTCTAGGCAGACTATGATCACGCCTGTGAGTTTGGCGAGTATTCGAATGTAAGGAATCTTTGGGACTATTCGATACTCTACCTGTGCACGGATGTAACTTTTCTAGGGAAGTCTTTGGAACTTTCGTGGATCTCTGCATGAAAACGTATAGGCTCGATCTCGGATGGTCCCTTACAGCTCCAGTCTAGCGTTCCAGGCTCTATGAGAGTAACTGGTACAGCTCGAATTAATCGATGATTGTGGGACACTCATCAAATCATTGTGGGAGCTATCCGCGGAGGGATATGTTTTGTGGCTAATCGTCATGCTGTAGCGAATAATCGCTATATGGACGCGTTGATCTTCCAAGCCAAGAGTCTACATTGTCTATCTAGACGTTAATGACTCTATTATCATTATAGTAGGCTGTCACTCATTCCTATGGAGAGTTCACGGTGGCTCGAAAGATGACGAAATTGCTTCGATTGGAACGTGCTAAAAGTATAGGCTGATGCGGGATACGGGCTATATCTTGCAGGTAGATCTTGAATACCCGCAAGTGTGCACGAGTCATTCTGATTTACCGTTCTGTTCCTGAGAAAGGGATTCCACCCGTTGGAAAAACATGAGTAAAAAATGTTAACAACTTTAGCTGAATAAGAGTGGGTACGTCATTCAATTTCCGTGTCATCTAAAGCTATGTTTAGCGAACGGGTTGAAAATGACGAGAGTTCACCGTGTTTCAGGTTTCAAGCATGGCGCGTGGATGGTCTCCGTATAGCAGGTTGATACGCGGAAATGAGGAGTAAAGCGAGCAATCATTTGAAAACATGTTTTTCAAACTGATGATCAAAGCGCATTCGGCCCGCCCTCTATATAACAAGAGGGCTTCGCTTCGATAAAGTAGCTACCAGGTGGGATGGGAAATTTTGGAGCGGGTAACCTCATAGCCAGTTCCTAACTTTAAAAACCGCTCGATAGTGTCAGAAAAACCTAGTCATCCTCGAGAGGAGCGCAAGAGATTTACTTTGATATGCCTTTCTATGCTGGGATTAGCCATTTTGGAAATCTCGAAAGGTAGTCATGTACGGTCTGCCTTAACCAGGTTATGTCCTGCCTTCCCCAAGGTACGTTTAATACATCATTACACTGATACAGATCTCACTTTCTCTACTGCCATGAATGGGGGAAGTGCATACCAGAGACTTGCCCCCCTTGTTAGCTAATGACTACGCTGGACACCTCACCAACGGACAGACAATATTTACAGGAGCCCGTAGTGAATAAAGGGCGTCTCGGTGAGTAAAAGACGAAACTTCGAGTGTCAGATCATCACTGAGTTCATTGGTTTACGTCCTCTAAACTCTAGTCATTCTCCAGTACAAGAGTTTGGGGAGACTCTAAAGGTTAAAGGGGTGAAGAGTAGCGCGTTAGAACGCTTTCATTAGAGGATTATCGTTATTGTTTGACAGATGAGACGATTGGTCATGAAAGAGGCTCGTTCATTATGGGCGTAGGATTCAAACTTTATCACACAAAATTCAATAGGGTCGCCTCTATGCTCTATCGACGACAAATGATATGAGAAAAGTACCAGGACTGTCAATACTCTTCCATTGGTCCCATTATCAATCTGACAGTCAACTCTATAGTGAACAGTGCGTCTTTGTGAAAAAAATCATAGTGATTAGAATAAACTAAAAAAATTCTTGTTCAGTTACTGTAAGGATTGAAACTAAAAAAAAAAATTTTCACGTAATGTATAAACAAAGATTCATGTTCTATACTGTAAGAGATTAAAAAATATTAACGTCTGTACTCTATAGTGTAAGTGTTTTAGTGTTAATGTATAATTTCAAGACTATAACTTATGATAAAAATATTCACGTCATGTACTCTATTGTGTTAATGTATAAAAAATTCATGTTCTATAACTGTACATGTGTTTAAACTAAAAAAAAAATTCACGTCCTGTACTCTATTAGTTTCATGTTCTGTAGTGAATGTAAGTGTTTAAACCCTAAAAAAAATATTCCACGTCCTGTATCTATCCTGTAAGTGATTTGTGTTAATGGTATAAAACAACACAAACATTTCAAGAAACTATAATGTGGAAAAAAAAACCCAACTTAATTTGTATGTATCTATGTGTTTTAAATCTTTATATTCATTAAATAAAAAAACAACATTTCAAGAACTATAACTTGGGAGAAAAACGACTAATTTAGTATGTATCTATGTGTTGTAAATCTGTATTTTCATTAAATAGATTAATTGATGGATGTGTTTTTTCGTTATTTCTTTCCTTCCTCATCAGCCCCCCTCTTCCCCTCTTGATTAAATAATACAATGAAAGTTATAATCAATAATTCTTCTATTTTTTTTAAAAAATCTATTACAAGATTATACGTTTAAAGCTTTAATTATATTAAAACATTTACTTTTTAAAAAGTTAATTACATTATTCATTTATTTTCAATCATTAAATGTTAAAATCATTAGAACCCTATTACAAGATTCATACATTAACTTTTTTTTCAATCATTAAAAGTATAATCAATTAAAAGTAATTACAATGATTCATATCATTTAAACATTTAATTTTTCATTTTTTTCAATCATCATTTAATCTTTCTTAAGATTCATAATTATGGATGGTGTTGTGTTTCATTATTTCTTGCCTTCCCTTCATCCGCTCTTCTTCCCCTCTTTGATTATATAATACAATGAAAGTTTTAATTCAATAATTTCTTTATTTTAAATAAATTCTTTTACAAGATTCTACGTTTAAGCTAATTATATTAAAATTTATTTCTTATTTTCTATTCAAAAGTTTAAATTACATTAAACATTTATTTTTTAAAAAAGTTAATTACATAAAACATTATTTTCAATGCATTAAAAAGTGAAAATCATTAGAACTTAAACATTTATTTTTTCAAATCAATCATTAAAATCATTAGAAACCTAATACAGATTCATAGTTTTAAAAGTTAATTAATTAAACATTTATTTTTTCTAAATCCTCGTTATTTCTTTTACAAGATTCATACATTTAAGTTAATTTCATTAAACATTTTTTTTCCCTCAATCATTAAAAGTTAATTACATTTAATTCTTTTACAAGATTCATAATTATGGTTGGTGTTTATTCATTATTTTTTTCCGTCCCTTCATTCCGCCTCCTCTCCTCCTCACTGATTAAATGATACAATGAAAATTTCAATCATCATTAAAAGTTAAAATCATTAGGAACCCTATTATAAAAAAATCCATTTATACTTCATTGGAATATTGATTAAGCAAAGTTCACCATCTTCCTTAAAAAAACAAAGTCGTCATTACATTGCCCTTAAAAACAAACAGTTATTTCATTTGGAATATTGAATTAGATCAAAGTTCTCATCATTAAACTGTCCTTACAAGGTCGAACCAGCTTAACACTTAGATTTATTAGACACAAAGTAAGTTTAAATCAATTAGAAACTTTCATCTATGATATTCTAAACATTATATCTTTTACTATACTCATAGCTAATATTTATCATCATGCTCTTAAAGTTTAAAGGTGTTTGCTTAGAGTTCAGTATTTATTATCTAAAGCTGTCAGTTACTTAAAACGTATGAATCTTTGTTAAAGAATTAATGATGATTGGAACTAAAAAAAGTATTTTCGAATTTTAACTTCGCTCGCATTTAAACTTTTAATGATTGAGGATACCCTAGTTGAGAGGAAGGGAAAACGTATTGACCTCGCTTCAAATATGTTTAGAATCTGGATTGGCCTGGATTGAGGATTTGAGCTAGCACCTTAGACCATCTGCGTCCTTGGAAAGACTAAGACCACGTGAGAAAGAATCTTTGAAAGACTTTTGAGAGGGACAAGGGAATATTTATGTATATATTAAGTAGATTGGTTAATACTTGTCGTACTGAAGATATTTAACCTTAGATTTCCTAAATTCCCAATGTAATTACTTTTAACGTATGAAGCTTGTAAAAAGAATTATGATGATTGGAGATAATTGTCTTATGTAATTAACTTTTAAAACGCTTAGTGAATCTTGTAAAGGAATTAATGCATGATTGGAAATAAAAAGAATTTACGATTATAATCTTTGCCCGCCATCTAACTTTTTTAACGATTGGGATACCCTAATGAGGGGAAGGAACCCGTTTGACCCGCTTCAAATATTTTAGAATTGGAAATTTTTTTTAGATAAAAGAAAAGGGGTTTCCGCGATAAATTTCAGGAGCTGTTCCCTTCCTCCTCTCATGTTTCGGAGAGTGAGAAAAGGTATTTTGTCAGGAAATGCGCAGCTGTTTTTTTTCATAAAAAATTTCCCCCGGAGGAAATAAAGGGTAGACCTACCTTTTTACCGTTTCCATCTCTATGTAATGTACTAACCCAAAGACGGAAAAGGGTAGATACACATAACTCTTTCAACCCTGATTGTCGATTGTAATAGGAGGAACACTAGGTCACACATAACTCTTTCAACCGTTGTATAGTCAGATTTTAATAGGAAGAGCACACTAGGTCACACATGCTTGTTGACGCTAGATTAGACAGATTTTAAAAGGAAGAACACATGGGCACACTAACTTTTAACCGTTAGATATAGTAATTGTAATAGGAAAAATCACTAGATCCACATAGCTCTGTTGACCCCCGATATGCAGATTTAATAGGAAGAACCCAAATAGGCAACCTAGCTCGTTGACTGCTAGATATGTCAGATTGAAAAGGGAAAAAAAGCACTAGTCCACAAAACTTTTAAAACCGTTAGAATAGTAGATTGTAATGGGAAGAACTCATAGATCCCATAGCTTGTTGACCCCCAGATATAGTCATTGAAATGGAAGAAACACTAGGTCACACAAAAATCTTTCAACAATTAGATTAGTAGATTGTAATGGGAAAGAAGCCTACTCACACATAGCTCTTTTGACTGCGATATGTCGAATGTAATGGAAGAATCACTGGGTTTCAGCCAAAAAGGTTTGGGAAGAGGGGGGGTTTGGGAAACCCCGTCCTCATGGTTCCGAAAAGATTTATTTTATCAATGTAATATTCCCAATCTTTGCGCTCAGCCTCAGGTTTGGAGAGAATTTACTTGCCATATCCAAAGCCCGTAGTGTCGTCACCCCCGTGACACAAACCCTTGGGAAGTGAACCCGATTTGTGTGGAGTTAGGAAAGCGTACTGCTAGATGACGGGAGATCCAGGTTATGAAGGTGAATTTTCCCAAAAAGGGTTTTCAACTTTCTTTTCACGGGGAATGGGGTTTCCCTAATCCACGGTGCACTGGCAGGGGGTTCTAACCTTCCAGTCCAAGACAAAAAGCTATCCCCAGGATCCCAATCCTAAAAATTTTTATACCATTTCGAAAATAGAACCCATCTTTAAAAAAAAATATTCACAACACACACCTACCCTAACATAACAAACATACCACAAAAACACGAGGTGTAATATTGTCTACCTTAAATTTTCTCAATCTTTGTAGGATGACCATCGGGGTTTGGAGAGAGAAAAACTTGTCATACCCCCGGGTCCTTTAAGCGCCCCCCCCGCGTGGGAATTTGGGGAAGTAAACCCCGCATTTGTGGGAGGTATGTTAAGGCGCTACTAGACTGACGTGACGTGGGATCCAGGGTGTACTGAAGGTGAATTTTCCCAAAATAGTTTTCAATTTTCTTTTCACGTGAATGGGGGGTTCTAATCACGGTGCACTGGCAGGGGTTCAAACCTTTCCCCAGTCCCAAGAAAACAAGCTACTCCCCAGGATCCCAATCCATGATACATTTTCTCCCTTTTCGGGAATAGAATCCATCATTTAAAAAAAATTTCAAAAATAAAAACACCAACATCACATACAAACACCTAACAACCATACACATACACATCCAATAACAGAGGTGAATAATATTGTCATACCCTTTAATTCTAAATCTTTGCAGGATGCCCAAGGGTTTGAGGAAGAAATTTTATTGTATTCCCCAGGCCCATAAGCTGCCCTCCGCGTAGGAAGGGGGAAGTAAACCCCGCATTTGTGTAAAGGTTTAGGTGGAATAGGGTACAAGACCCGTAGCTGCCCAGGAGAAAAAACATCCAGGCCGTGGGGAAAACCCGCTTTGCGTGGGGGTTTAAGGAAATATTTTAGTCCCCCCCGATCCTCCCCCTTCAGGTGCTTAAACCACCACCCCCTCTCCAGCATCCCAGGAGATCATTATGAAAAATGAGTCCCAGAAACTGCACAAAAAAAAAAGTTGTGCCCTCGTACCTGCACCAAAAAATATATATGTCTCCCCCTTCCCCCCTCACCCAGGTGCTCCCCAATTGAGTACCCCAAAACCTTCTCATCCCCCCTCCCAACCCCCACCCCTCAGGAACCCCCCAAAACCCCCCCATACATCTCTCAGTCACCCCCCCATCCCCCCCTCCATCTAAAATAAACATACCTATCGTGTATCTCAGGAACCTTAACTCTTGTTAAAGGGGTTTTGTCCCCAAATCCTAATCTCCCTTATTTACTTAGGCCTAGAAATTTAAATCATATCATTAATGGCAATCAGCCTGTTAAATAAAATTGTGCCCAAAAATATAAAGTATTTACATTATTGTATTTCGTTGAATATCATTTTTAAAAAAAAAATGTTTTTTAAATAAAAAACCTTTGTTTTTGTCATTTTATCCACATATTCCAAAAGTGTTTTTAATTTTGTATATTAACTTTTTGTAAATGTAATCTCTTTACAAACAGCACAGTGAATTTTTTTCATTAGTTAAGTCAAATTTTTTTATTCGAGTTTCCCTGGCTAGGCCAGGGGGGGATCCAGGGCGGTTTGGGGGCAATCTCCCCTCCTGCATAGAAAAAAATATAAATATCGAAACAATCTTTAAAAATTTTAAAGAATGATGACTAACACCTTCCTCATCCCTTTCCTTCACGACCTAAACAAAAATTTGGCAACATCCCCTTTTAACTTAGCTCTGAGCCCAAAAAAGGAGAGTAAAACTAAAATGTTCTAGATTAAAATTAAGTTTTGTATTAAAATAAAATTTTTTTTTTTTTTATTACTAAAACACTTTAGACCTATGTCAGTAAATTTCATATTTTTATTTGATGGCACTTTTTTTTTTTATGTTATTTTTTATTAAAATTAAAAATTGGGTTTTAATCAAAAATTATGTTCTTTCTTAAAGTATTTATTATTAGTAAATTAATTGTTAATTTCAACTAGTTTGTTAAACTCGAAATATTAAAATTTAAAATTTTATAAATTAAATATTTTTTAATCAAAATTTTAAATTTACCCTTGAAGGACCTTGGAAACCAACTAGCCCTTGGATCCCCCCTTGGCTAGGCGTAGTTAAAAGTATTTGTCTTCAAAACGATAACTTTGTTTTCCCACCAAACCCACTGTAAACATTTCCTGTTGGCTACTAATCCCCTCTTTCCTTTTTTTATTTGTACTAAAAGTAGAAGTTAAGTGAGATGAGAGGTAATGTTTTCTGTCCCCCTCTTTAAACCGGGGCCGTCACGAGCTGCAAACCATAGTACTACCTCTAGGGAATAAACTGTCCCTACCACCCTGTGCACAACTTTTAAGGGGGAAATTTCCCTAGTGGTCAGTTTGAATTGAATTTGTAGATATCACCCAAGTGCTTAATTTTAACCCCTTTATCCTGGGTTTTCACAAATCAAGACAATTTTTGACTTAGACCTGAAAGGGCATCGGCGAAAACCCTTTCCCTTTTTAGCTCCCCCGCCCTTCTACCAAACCCCAACCCCCCATTTAAACCCGTGTCCCGTACTGACCAATAAATTTCCCTAAATAAAAAAACCAGGGGGCCGTTCTGTTTGAAAAGCAAAAAAATTTTTCCCCAGCGAAAGTTATAGGTTGATTATATTCCTTTTTTTTGAATAATCTTATGTTTTTTTTTTTGGTTTAGGTTTGGTTTAGACTATTTAACTAGCACTTTTTGAAACCGACTATATATCATGAACCACTTAAAAACTAAAACAATTCTAGAACAAACACAGTATCCAGATTGCCAACAATTTGCCAGCTTTTAGATCTGTAGGGTTCGAACAAAAGCCCTTAGTTAGTAAGTATACGTTTCTAAAAATAAGCTTTTGAGCTATTTATTTTTGTTTAGTAAAAAACTATTACATTATTTAAGGAGCCTTTGTATGTGTAACAGTCTGATAAAGTATAACTTTATATTATTTAAATCAAAATCAAATTTACCAAGAGTAATTTATAAAGTTAAAGGGTTTTAAATCTTAGATTTGGAGTACCTGTCTGCTCCTAAAAAAGAGCCTGGGTTTTTATTTTGACAGGGGAAAGCATTTTGATTGTAGATAGAGTTGTTTGCTTTGAAATTTTTGGGGAAAAATTTCCAATAATCATAACATAAATAAAAAGAAAAAAATAATAAATTTACGAACCAGAGACGGGGTGAAGAGAATATAACATAACTCTGAAAATCTAAGCAATTATAATGGTTTTATGATCTTTATCATTATTCAAGTGCACATTGGTAAAAACCAATAATCCTGTTACCCCAAAAGTCAGGGCTGTGTGACAAAGTGAAATTTGGGGCTATTTTTCCTTGTTCTTTCTTTTTTAGGCAAATGCTATGAAATTTTTCCCAAAAACACACTCTTTTTATACGGAATCATTTGGCCCAATTTTAATATTAGAATGAAAAATAAAACCTGGAAGGTGGGGGAATAATGCCCAATTTTGACCCATCTTCCTTTATTTAATTTTCAAAATTTCTTTCCCAAAGGGCCTAAAAATACTTATAATGGTCCCGACCAAACATTTTTCTCCACTCAAACTATTTCAATCATTCCAACTACATTGAGGGGGGATTTTACAAAATTTAAAAAACCTTATTTTTAAAAATTTTAAAATACAGTTACAAACGTCACTTGCTTACACAAATTAACTTAAAACAATTTTGGCTCAGCAATACAAGTAAAAGTCGGTAAAATCACTAAATCAGTGATTAAAAAAAAGTAAATAAACTAATTTTAAACTACTTTTACATAATATTTTAATAACCATTTTTGTTGACTAAGTTACTCTAGTTTTAAATTATATTAACTACATTGTATTGATTAAGATTTGGTTTTTAATATCTAATTTGAATAAGAAATTAATTAAGAGATAAGCGGGTTCCACTTCTTACGTAATAAAATTATGTGGATTTAAGGGTTCGAAGACCTGAACCAACTTATTGGTTACAATATGAGTTTACTATTATTACTCTTTACAAATAATTTTGATACCACATAGTTTAAAAAGTCCCATTCACCTAGAGATTTAATTGGGGGAAGTGTTGAAGCTATTAATTCTGTAATTCCTCCCCATTTGAAATTTTAGGGACATTTGTAGTATGTAGAACGTTATACATGTGAAGTATCGAGTCATGGAGCTTGCTCATTTATTCTAAGTATTCAACACATCTTCATTGCTCTAGATCATTGTTGTCCAGACCACGGCCTGTTGGTTCTCTTCCGACCTACCACTCTCAACGTATTACCTCCGATATTTATTTTCAAATCATCTATCATATACTTTGAATATATTTAAAAGTATTTAATTTCAATATTTGACTGTGCATTGTCTATATAAAACTATCTGCTTGGTCACCATATCATGACTACACAATAATTCTTCACGCAAAAAAACTTTGGACATAATTAATCATTTGACCAATTAGTAATTGTACATTATAATATGTTCAATGGTGGTTGATTGTGTTAAAATAATTTAAAATAGCTATTTCACTTTTGACATAACTACTATATTTTCGATCTTTTGTTCACAAGGCCTATATTAATTGGGTCAATAATGTATAATATTTTGTTAAAACTAATAAGATTCCAGACAAACCGTTTATTCACACAAATAAGTCTTTGAGAACAAATTAAATATGTTACCATATTTTCCACGGTCCGTCTTAAAATCAATACAAATGTATACAATTTGGCAAAACAATAACAAATAACATACATAATTATCTGTAGCTGTTAAACACAATACTAACATTAAAAAAAAAAGCACATAAGTTTGCCAAACAATAAATTCAAAAGGAGAATAAGTTATAAATGTTTGATCTAACTCCCAAATACATTTTTAGAAAATTAAGAATAATCTTGTGAAGCTGTCGCTTCTATCTGCCCGGAAAATTTAATTGTTCTATCTAATCTAAAAAAAATATTCTGTTTACATTCCTCTCCTCTTATTTAATAGAATACCATTTTAAATATACATTTTTATGAATTTTGTAACACACACGGCCTAAATTAGGTGGCGTATTTGTGTAATATTGTATGCTATGAGTTGCGAATGACAAAACGAGCGTTTCAGGTTGTTTTGATTAACCTATAAACAAATAGAATAGAGGAGCTGACCACAAAATCAGTGTCAGCATTCTTTAGTGAGAAACCAGGCCAGGAACCAGGGCAAAATGTAGTGTATTCAGCCATTATGGCTGAATAATCAACACCGAAGTCTAAGGGTCAATCTACCCGATTCGGGACTACGTGGGCTAGGACGCTGGTTCATCAGTACTTGTTTTGAGGGCTACCGCTTGAGCCCAGGTACCGGGATTCGGGGACCATGTAGGGATCACCTAGGAGTCAGACAGGCCATTGGTATTCCTAGCAACACCTCATTTTGTCACAAGCTTATGAGTATTCTCTAAGTTCTACCATTCTAATATCACTACCAACACTACATTTGTAATAGTATAGTATTACTAGCCTCTTTAAAAACTAAGTTTAACAATAATCACGAACCCACACAAGAATAAACAATCACCTTCCCCTTAACCTCGGCCTGACATATTCTAGGCCAACGGGATCGGTAAACGGAAAGGAGGATTTGACACTTTGATAGTTATTTGGCGCTTTTTTTTTTTTACCTGCCTGCTGAATTTCAGCTTTTCGACACACTTAAAAGTAGTTGTTTTTATTAGTTTTTAAAATATTTATAGCTCCTGATTTCCCTTTCTCCAACTCTCTTAAAAATTAAATATAACATCATTAATTTGATTATCTGGAGATGTTTCCCTAAATTTCTACTAAATTTTAATTTTCTAGCATATCTGAAATGATTATTTTCTTATTTTGACTCCCTCTATTTACCAGAGATTCATTTTTAAATTCCTCATTTTAAGATTTTTCTGGTTAAAAAGGGCAAGCACTTTATTTTCTTGCAAATTTCAACTAGATACTTCATATAGAAGTGGCTCTTCATTTCCGGACATACATTCTTTCAACTTTATGTATTAAGATTTATTTTCTTTTGCATCTTATTATCAAGGTCGAATCAAGGAATTATTGGGATGGGGGGCCACTTGAAAAAATGACCCCCTTCCCCCCCAAAAAAACATTTTTTTACTACTTGTTGGGTTGTATGTACTTTTTTCAAATATTTTAATTATAAAATTCCAACAAACTTAAAACAGTGCACGCAATAAATCCTTTATTAATAAGCTAGCAAATAATAAATAGTAGGCCTAATAGATGTTTTGTTGATAGATTGTTTCGGACAATACATTGTTTTAAGTATTTTTTACATTTACTTTACACAATTTATTGGTCGAATGGTCAAAGGCATCACTCAGGATATCAAGTGGACTGTCAATGACGAGAAATCTGAGTTTGAATCCCATCTTAAATAAAATAATTTTAATAAAAATATGTACTGTACATGGTATTACAGGGACCCCTTAAGCGTGAGGCTCATGTCCATGACCCCCATATCTACTCCCTCCCTAAAACTGGCCCTGCTTATTATCCAGCTGGTTTTTTACGCCTTGTATTGCTAATAACGGTGCAAGGCTAAGGAAGATATATATTTAGAGGAAATATATCCGTCAAGTAAAATCTCTATAATATAGTTAATATTGTTGTGAGATCTGAAAACATTTGCTTACCAATATAAATGTGTCTGCTTTGTATGAAATAAACGAGCAATATTTCTAATGCAAAGTTGAAAATAAGAAAATATGACGTGTATAATCTTATTCAAACTATAAGGAGTGATGGTGTATTTATTGTTAGCTAATCTAAATACCTGTTTCGTACGCGATAATAAATCGAATTAAAATTCTAACTCTGATCGAGGAATATTTGATTGGAGTTTAGTTTTAACATTCTACACCGAAACTTTATTTCTTCACTTTAGAGGTGGCGGCTTTTTGTTCCCTATGGACATTGTTTTATTTAG
>JBCFYV010003275.1:0-50898 GCA_039000515.1 Timema cristinae
CTCGTACGATGACCCCTCTCTTCTGATTTCGTATAGAAGGGGGCCCATCGCGAAAAAACCGTCCCTGTGGCCCGCAGCTTGTTCTGAGAGGGGTCGAGACCCACTGCTCGTGCCAGGTGCGAAAGGATCCACGCCGAACATAACCCTTTAGATCAAAAAAACCAGGGCCCACCCAGACTCGCCTCCGGGGGCAAGCCCCGCTCCCTTTCCTTGGTCCCTGGCCCGCCAGTTCATTCCCTGGAAGCCCGGGCGTGACCAGGAATCCAGCAAAAGGCGACCGGGTGCTTAATAATAAATTTTTTTAAAATGTTTTTAATGTATCATCTCCCACGGGGGGATTCCAGGAAAAAAGTAGGGAAACAATCCCAACAGAGCACTCATGGAACCCGTGCAGATGAGGACAGAACGGTGACTACTTGGGAAAACAAAACACAAAGTTTTAAAAAATGGCATATGGTTAAACCCCGAAAAAATTTCTTGATTCACCAGGTAGAGCAAATTTAAATATGGACCCTTTCCCACAAAAAAAAGCACACCCCACGGGGGCCCCGGCATTTTGGCCATCCGTGTAAATGCGTTAAAACCCCTGAAAGCGGGTTGCGAGGAGTCATTAAAGATCCTCTCGTTTTAAGAAGTGGGGGGTTTGGTCGCTTTAGGGAACTTGGCAAGTTCAAAATGGCATTGAGGAGGGTATCTTCCAGGGAAAAAATCGACCTGGGGATTTGGGGATACCCTTTGGGGCACAACTACCCCACACGTGTCGAAAACCGTTTAGCATCCGGACCCCAACCCGGCCCTTTGGGTACTACGCCATTTGGTTTATCAAGGCGGTTAGGGGATAAAACACAGGCGATAGGCAAAGTGCTGCGCCATGCAATGAAGTTTCGACACGAAAGATGCCAGAAGATAGGACCGCCGGTAAGAAAGAGGGGGCTCACCGGCGTCGGCAAAAATTGCTGACGATGGACTGGTACAAAAGGCACCAGTGGGCCAGTCGAAATACCCCCATGGTGGACACTATTGGGCATTTTTAAAACGCCGGGGTCTAGCTGGCCTAAACAAAGCTCCCGTAATCTGTTTAGATCTGACCAGGGCCCTATCAGGCATCAAGGTTTCCCTATCAGCCCCCCAGGACCGACCGCTAACTACTTTGGGGCAAATTAATCCCTTGATACGCCTCGCTTTCAGGTCTTTGATGTGGGGGATCCAAGTTATTTTAAAAAATCAAATAAAGTCCCAAAAAACCTTACCCCTCTCCGGACTGGTAAAAAAAACAGGGTTTTCATTCAAATATTGGGGACTGGCTGTTTTTCCCATCAAAAGGGTTAACTTGACTGTAGGGATAGTTTTGAGGGGGAAAATGGTTACATATCCTTTCCCCCTTTGGGGGCTGACAGGGCCCAGCTTTAAATTCTCTGGCTAGAAATTTGACCTAGGCGGTTACCAGTGGATTTCCTGCGGGGGGCAAGGGAAATTTACAGAGTTGTTGTTGGGATGGGAAATTTTCTTTTCTTGGGATTAGGAGTGAGGGGGTTACATTTCCATTCAACCTTTAGGGGACCGCCCCCGGCCCCGGTTTATCCTCTGGCTAGTAGAGAACCTAGACGGTTTTTCCGTGGCGTCCGGCCGTAAAAAAAGGGTTTAAACAATCAAAAAAAACCCTTTTCCCCCCCCTTTCCCCCGGAAATCGACTCACCAAATATCCACAACTCACCATCATACCTTAAACACACCTTCCCAACCCCAAGAAAATCCTCCCCAATTCCCGCGACCCAAAAAAATCACTCACTAAATCATTCCAGCTCCACATCATACCTTAAAACCCCTTCCCACATCCCAAGAAAAAAAAAAACCCCCCCAATTTCCCCACGACCCAATGCAACCATTCTCAATATATATTCCACCTCACATGGAGATTTAAATAATTTCACCTGAAATTTCCCCGCAGCTTGTAATGTACAATATTGTAATTATCTTACGCCCCATTTCATAGGTATCAAATTTCATTAACGAGGTTAAAAGGGCAAACAGTGACTCGGTTTCTCAAACAACAAATCACCCTTTCGCAGACAACCTGGCTTGGCGTAACTGAAAAACAGATTTTTGAGTCGGGGAACAAACGTAGGTAGTTGAAATGGGAGTGCAAGGTGTCCTCCTGCCTCCCTTACGTGTTCTTTGCCCTTTCCCAGGTGCTTGGCGACTGCTGTTTTTTAGGTTGATGGAGCCCGCGGTGAAAATGAAAAAAGTTGTTGGCTTGGGGTGGGGGAAGACCGCCCGGGTGAGGCGAGGAAAAATGGCCCCGGGCGCAAAACCGGGGCCCCCTCAAAAGAAGGGTTGGGGGCGGCGGCGGGGGATCCCTTTTCCCCAAAAACAGGCTTGGCTGCCCGTCCTTTCTGGGGAGGTTGGAAGTTTCCCCTCGCGGGACTGGAAAAGTCCCCCGGTTAGGATGGAGATCGTGCCGGGGGGCAAGTGGTCCGCCATAAGCCCGGGAAAGGGGGGAGCTTCAGCGGCAGCTTTCCCTTCAAGGGGCAACAAGCCCCGGGGGGAAACTGCCCAAATCAGCGGGGCCGCTTTCCCAAATTTTCCCCGGGGGCCCAAACGTGCCGCTGGCCGAGGCGAGAGAGTTCGCCACAGGGGGAAGAATGGCCTTATTAGGGCCCAAAAAAATGGCCCCCCCCTAGGGGCCCAACCCCGGTGGCGTGACCACCCAATTTACCGGGGAGGTGGGCGCACTACAAAGCCCAAGGGGGGGGAAAGGGGGGGGGGGCCCTCAAGTTACTGGGTGTGAGCGTGCGGTAACCACCTCCCGTCGGTGTCACCTCAGGGGGTGTTTCGGCCCCTTTTTTGGGCCAACATCTCGGTCAGCGTGGGCCTCGCCAACTACCGGCGAGATGGGCGCAGATTTGGGCCCAAAGGGGAACCGCGGGGGGCCCCCCCCGCTACCGGGGGCGCGCGTGGGGAAAATTTTTGGGAATCCCCGGGGTACCCGGGACTGGGACCCTGGGCCTCTGCCCTTTAAGGGGGCAGGCTGGGGCCCCCCTTTAAAAACGTCGGCCCGTAATGCCCATGCGGGCGAGCCCACGGGGCCCCTCATACAGGGGGTGAGCGTGCCGCATGGCCCCAAAAACAGTGCTAGGGGCCCCTTTTTGGGGGGCCGAGGGCCCCCAAAACCCGGGGGAGGGGGGGGGAAAAACCCCCCGCTAGCCGATGGGGGGGAAAAAAAACGGTGCCAAAAAAAACCCCCGGCCCCGGGGGGAACCCCCTACCCCCCTTCCCCCCAGTAAAGCCGCTTGTAAGCGGAAAAAAAACGCAAGCGATATCGCAAGGGTCTAAAAACCCCAAAAATTCGACACCCCCCCCCAAAGGGGGGTTGTCGGTAGGTTAAAAAAAAAACCCCGGAAAAATTTTTTCTTTCCCCCCTGGGAAACCCCCGGGTCGCAAGCATCGCGCGTGTTACAGTTTTTTTAAAAATTCCGTGGACTGGAGGGACTGTCTTCGGACCCAGACCCCCTTTTTAAAATGCGTGATGAGTCGACCGGGGCCCCCCGTGATGCCCCCTGAATTTTTTCGGACCGAAACCCCCCCCCCCAAAAGGGGAAAAGGCGGAAACCCCCGGGGAAGCGCGGGGGGAAAAACACCTAGTTTTTAGGGGGAAGCTCGGTGATGAGAGCGAGGCCAGGGGGGGCCCCCGGGGCCGGGGGGTGCCCAGCGTGGGAAAAGGGGGGAAGGGGGGGGAAAAAACCTGGGGGTAAAAACCCAAAATTTCCTAAACCCCCGCCGGTATAGGGGCTTGGGCCGGCTGGGGGGGAAACCCCGAAGGGGAAGATCCCTCCCATCATATTGTGTGATGTGGAGGGCTATTTCCTTTTTGGGCCCCGGGGGCCCCCCCCGGGTTTTTAAAGGTTTTTCAGAGCCTGTGGGGGCCCCCCGGGCCCCCCCGGGGGGGAAAACCGAGTGCGCCTCCAGTGCGGTGGGGGGAAAAAGATTACCGCCCCCCCCGGGAAGTTCTTGCTGTTTTTTGGGGGCCCCCACATTGGTCCTACGTTTTTTGGAAAAAAACGGGAAAAAAGGGTTTGGGGGGAAACGGGGTGAAGGGCCCCCTTTTCCCGGGAAAAACCCCCGGGGGGGACTTTAAAAGGGGGCTAGTTAAAAAGGCCCCTTCCCCCCTGTGAAACCATCACAAGTTGCTCCCCCTTTGGAAGCGGGATCAAAAACCGGAAAAAAGGCGGGGTTGCCGAACTTCGTTGTCTCTCTGCCCCCCGGGGACCCACCGAAGGCGTATCCATATCGCCTTGCGGGCTCCGCGTCGGGGGGGGAAAAGGTAAAACCCCCCTCCGGGCCCCCAGTTCAGTGAAAAAATTTTTTTCCGGTTTATCTTTTGCGGGGGGATTGCCCCCAAACCCCGGGGGTTTGGGTTCTGTGGTGTGACCACGAGAGGGGGGGGCCCCCCGGGGAGGGAGACGATATCCCCCGAAGCCCCCTGCACTGCTCAGGACTCTTTCCTCGGCGTGGGGGGGCTGTCCCAAAAAACAAGCCTTCGGGCGGCAGGGAATTTTGCGTGTTCCAAGCCTCAAGAAGGGGGGACGGATGGTCTAAAAAAAGGGCCCCAGAACCCCCGGGGGCCCTTTTTGGGGGAAACGGAGGGCAAAATTTGTCCACTCCAACACCAAAGCCACTGGAAAAAATCGTTCGCCATGGCTGTAAAAGGGGGAAAAACCCCCCTCCCCCCGGGGGCCCGAGGCCCCCCCCCAAAAAAGCCCCAAAACTAAAAGGGTGGCCCCCGGGGTTTAAAACCCCTTTGGTGGGGGGCCCCCGCCCGAGACCGTTTTTTTTTCCAAAAACCCAACCCCCACACCCCAAAACTTACACCCTTCCAACCCTTTCCTTCCACTCCCTATCCTACCCTGCCCCCTTTTCTGTAACCCCCCCCCACCCGAGGATTTGCTATAAAGTTTAAAAAATTGCAAAAAAGCTACCAAGGGTTTTTCCCGGACGGGGCCCCCGGGGAAAATTTTCTTCGGGGTCTCTTGAAAGAGGTCCAGGGGGTTCCCCAGGAAGAAACCCCCGGCCACCGGGTTTTAGGGGGGCCATCATCCTCTACCTGGTCTCCATGGCAATGCACCCAAAAAGGGACCACCAGTGTGAAGGAGTTCACGGTCGCACTCGGGGGAAAGCCAACGGAGTCGCGGGAAAAAAGGCTGAGTTGAAAGTTTCCGGCAAAGCATCGGTCGATTTTAAAGCTGGGGAAAAACCCCTTTTTCGCCCCCAATGAGGTTCTCGTTAGCAGAGTTTATCCCCCATGTAGTAAAACCCAGCAAAAAATGTGGGAAGGGGGGGGCGAATTTTCCCCCCCCGGGGAAGGGGGGCCCTTTACCACCACGTCGCTCACTTCCTCTCCTCCAAAAAGGGGGAAACAAGGTTTCCCCAAAGGTGCCCCCGGCGGCCCATTGCGTCTCATTTCCATCTATTTCCCCCCCCTACCACCGGTTCGACCAGGCTACAAGGGCTGACATGGGGGTGTGTTTCCCCAGGAAAACCCCCCCAAATTTTTTTTGGGGGGTGATTTAAAAACCTTTTTTAAAAACCCCCCTTCCCCGGGGGGCCCGGGGTTATGGGCGTTCGCGGGGGGGTTTTGGGCCGCGACGTTTAGTTTCCCCAGGGCCGGGGGGCCCCGGGGTTTTCCCCCCCACCCACTTCCTTTCAATCGCGAAAAATCCCGGACGCCCCAGACTTCGTTGTCTCCAAGGGAACAGAAGGGGTTTTGGGGGTTTTAAGTCTCTAGCTGAGCTAGATTTTGGATCAAAACCCCCCCCTTTTTTAAACCCCGGGGCCGCGGTGTCCTTCATAGAACCCCCCCCCTAAAACCCGCCTAAAGCGAAAAAAACTGGGCCCGGGTTTTAAAAGAATGATTAAAAGGGGGGGTTTGGGGGCCCCCCCCCCCCTTTCAAAAAAGCAGGGGAAAAAACCCCCATCAGTGGGGGCTCATAACTTCCCCCTTTAAAAGGGGGCGCTGGGGGCCCCTTTGACGCCGGGCACCGTCCTAAGGGCGCCCAGGCTTCGCCCGATTCTATCCTAGGCACGCCCGGGGGGGAAAAAACCCCCGGCGGGGGAAAAGGGTTGGCAAATCTCAAGGGACCCGGTAAAAAAGGGGCCAAAAAGGGACCCCGCAAATTTCCAGGGGGGTTCGGGAGAGGGGCCGAGAAACCGGAACAGGTTGGGGGGACAAGATTGGGGGCCCCTGTCCGTGCAACCCCCCCTTGGGGGGCCCCAAATGAAAAGGAACTTGTTGGGGCCCCCCGGGCACCAAGGCCGCCTATTGCAGTCGCGGGGGGGTTTTGGCCCAAACCCCCAACCAGGAGAAGGCCCGTTGCCCGGGGCCGGCACTTAAGGAGGCGCAATTTGTACCGACGGGACAACCCGCCCCCCCGGGGTGCACGTTTGCGCAGGGGGGCCCAGGTCTTTCACGCGGCCCCAAAAAAGGGGGGCCCCTTGGGGAAAAAACCCCAAAAAACCCCCCGGGGGGAAAAACAGAAAGTCACAGGCGTTTGCCGCAAAAAGGGGAAAAAAAAAAGGGCCCCCCCGGACCCGGGGGGGTTTTTAGTAACGCGGTCCTCAGGAACCCTGCCCCTTGGGGGGAAAAATTTTTTTCCCCTTTGTGCAATTAAAAAACCCCCCCTGTTCCTGAGTTTTTCCCCGAGCCCGGGGAAAAACCCCCAAAACGTCCTCTGTTTAAAAAACCCCCGGGGTAAGGTCCTGCCTACTTCGCCCTCCCCCCCGATCAGCTTTGCTCACTGTTTGGGCAAGTTGTTCGAGAGACTAATACTGACAGACTGACCCGACATGTTCGCGGGGGGGGCCATCTTGGTGGGGGGGCAGTTTTTTTGGGGGGGCAGAACACGCTATTCTCAAAAATTTTTCCGGTGGGGCAGGTTACGGGGGAACTTCAACATAAAACAGGCTGGGGGGGTTTGTTTTTTTTTCTTGAGGGAAAAAAGGGCCCCTTTGACCTTTTTCCCACGGGGGCCCCCTTTTTTCAAACTCCCCCCCTTTTTGAAGGGGGCCCTTTTCCCCCCTTTTTTAAAAGGGTTTTGTTCAATTTTTTTTTTCCCCCCCCGCACCTTTTCCTTTCCCTTTTGGGGGGAAACGAAAACCCCCCCAAAAAAAGAAAAACCGGGGGAGTCCGCGGGGATCCATGGTGGGCCCGCCTCTTCAGTCTTTTTGGGGGAACGTTTTTCCCCAAAAATCCCACCCCTTTTTTGGCTCGTTGCGGAACACCCCCTAGTAGCGGAGTCGTGGGGGGGGGCAGTGGTGGAAAGGCGACTCCGGGACCCCCGACGCATTTGGGGGGGTGGCGGGAAAAACCGGGGAAAAAGTTTTAACGGGGGGGAAGGGGAGCACTGCAATGCTTTTTCCATTGAAAAAAAAAAAAAAAGGGGGCCCCGGGGCCCCCCCCCAGCTGGGGGGAAAAGGGAAAACCAGAAAAAATGGGGGATTTTTTTTAAGAACCGGGGTTTTTAAAAGCGGAAAACACAAAACCCCCGGAGACACACGTAACAAAAACCCCTCAACAAGGCGGGGCAAAGGAGGGAGTCCTACCCCACTTTTTAAACGGGCGAGCCCCCCTGAAAAAAAGGGAAAACCCCCCTGACGCGGAACAAGCTTTTGCTAGGCCGTCCTCGATATTTTTCCCCCTTTGGGGCCAGGGGGCCCCGGACACGTATAGGGGGGGGGAAAAGGGGGGTTTTTTCCAGACGTTGTGTCTGAGGATCTTTGGGGGGCCCCCTTTGGGGTATGTCCGGAATGAGACTCTTCATCGTAACCTGGATCCCCCTTTTCCCAAAAAAAGGGGAACCACTTCCGGAAACGGCGCCCCCCTTTTTACCCCAAATTTTTCCCCCGGTTTTCCCCCCAAAAACCCCTCTTATCCGGGGGCTTGGGAACTAAAAAACGACCTGGGGGGGTCATCGCCCCCCCCAAAAAACACCTGGAAAAGGGGGAAAATATGTCAACATGGTTTGGGAGGCTCTCCCCGGGGCCCCCCCATAGAGGGGGGCCCTTCCGCACGTAACAAAAAAAAAAAAAACCCTTTTTGGGGGTTTTTTCCCCAATTTTTTCCCCCCCTTTTTTTTAAACCCCCAATTTTTTTAAAATATTTGAAATTCTTTTTTCTTTTTTCCCAAAAACTTCTCAAAAACCCCCCCCAACCCTTTTTTTTAATTTTTTCGAACCACAGGGGGGCCCCCAATTGGCCCGGTACGTGTTGGAACTTTCTCTCGTGTCCCCTTCGGGGGGCATCGGAGTGCCTTTTGCCCCTTTTTCTGTGTAGGCCCCCAAAAAACCCCCTTTAGGGACTCCCCAGGGGGCAAAGGGAAAAACAAGAAATCAACAAAGTTTCCCCAAAAAAAAAAGGGACCCAAAATATCAGGCAAAAAAAAAACCCCCACCAAAATTTTTTTAAATGACAAAAAAAACTATATGGCGGACATGGGGGTTTAAAAAAGGAAAAAAAAAGGGAAAATTTGGAGGGAAAATTTTTACGGGGGAAAGGGGTTAAAAAAAACCTTTTTTACAAGGAAAAAAAACTAGGGCAGTGCTAAAAATTTCCCTTTAAACAAACAACCAAAAACTATTTTCCCCTTTTCGTACTTTCAAATGAACTTTTTTAAAATCTGTACAAAGCACTACCCCAACCCCCCTCCCCCGAGCGGGTTTAAAAAAAAGGGGCTAGAAGCTTTAAGCCTAAAAAATCATTGATAAAAGGGCCCCCGCAAAAAAAAAAAGGGGGGGAAAAAGACGGGGCCCCCTTGGGTTTTTTTTATTGCCACGCTGCCAAATTCTAAAACCCATAGAAAAAAAATCAATTTAAAAATTCTGAAAATTTTACAAAAGGGGAAAAAGAATTTTTAAAAAAACCCCAAAAAAAAGGGAAACCCACAAAAAAGTTATAAATGCCAAGGTTGGGGACATATTAGAAAAAAACTGCAACCTACCCCCAAAAAAAAAGGGGGGGGAAATGCCTAAAAGCCACCAAAAAAGAAGAATGTGGAAAAAAAAATAGTTTTCCCCCCCCAGAAAAAAATGCCCAAATGGGGGGGGACCACCCAGCAAGCTACAGGGGGTCCCAAAAACTTTTTCCCAAATATGGGGCCCAACAAAGTAGCCCCACAAAAGCAATAGAAAAAAAAGTAGTTACAATAGCAACTTTTGGGGGGAAACCCCAAAAACCCCAAAACAAAATGCCAATGGAAAGAAAAAACAGCAAGCCCCCATAACGTAAAAGAAAAAACGAAACAGAAAGGTACGGACCCAAAAAAAAACCAGACCGGAATCATAAAACGAAAGGAAAAAGAGGAAAAAAAAATTTACCAGGCAAGAAAAATTTAAAGAGGTAACATTTTTTTGGGGACTCTGGTTTTTCCACACAACTAATTGGTAAACATAAAAATTTTTTTTCCCCCAAAATTCGACTAGTTTACGGGGAAAAAATTGAAAAAAAAGTGCCTACTGAGTATGTAAAACCCCCTCTTAAATGCTAGACTACTTAAAAAAAAAGAAAAAACCCCGAACTAAAAATATTATGGGGGAACCCCCAAAAAGGGGAAAAAACCCTACAAAAAACAGAACTAGAAAACCTAAAAACAATTTTGAAAAAAAATTGGTTTTATTTCAGCAAAACCCCTTTTAACCCCCAAAAACCCCAAAATTTACAATGGGGAACTATTTTTTTAAAAAACGCTCATACGGACTAAAAAAAAAAAGCGAGTGGGGGCACACCCTTCGTTTTTAATAAACATTTTAATATAAAATTTTTTAAAACCCGGGGGGAAATTGAAACCCTTGAAACCAAAATTTTTAAATAGCAAGTTTGGGGAAAAAGTTGAAGGGTTTTAATAGGGGCAAAAAAATAAATCCAAGTAAAGACCCTATTTGGGGAAGACCAAAAATTTTTTTTAACCAAAAAATTCCCCATAAACCCCTTTTTTTGGGGGGGGGTTTTTTAAACCCCAAACCCCCCCAAAATTTTTGGGGAAAAAAAAGCATTAACAATCTACCAGGGGGGTTTTTTAAAAACCCAAAACCCAAAACAGAAATGTATATATAGTTATTGCCCCAAAAAATTCCAACTTTTTTCCCCTTAAAAACCAAAACCCCCCGAAAAAAATTTTTTTTAAAAAACTCACAGACACAGATTTAAATAAATGAACTGCAAAGCTAAACCCCCTGGTTTCGGACCATGTCCCGGTAATTCTTATAAAAAAAATTTTAAAAAAACAAATCAAAACAGAAAGGGGGGAAAAAAAATTTTTAGAGAAATCGTTTGGGGGGGAATTTTCATAATACAATAAAGCTATCACTACCGGGAAAGCCCGTTTTTAAAGACCAAACAAGATAAAACACTTCAGTTGAACTTTTTAAAAAACACTTTAAAAAGGGGAAATAACCAAAAACGCCCCAAAAAGAAAAGAGAAACCCCCCAAAAAAGTAATATAAAAAACAATAAACCTAAAAAATAGCAAACGCAATAAAGGGGGAAAAAAACCTTTTCCAAAAAAAAATTTGGGAAAAAAGGCCCAAAAAGACCCAGAGGCAAACTCCAAAAAACGAAAAACCCCGGGAGGAAAGGGAAAAAAAAAAAGAGACCAGAAAAGAAATAACGGGGAAAAAAAAAAAAATGAGGGCAGGAGAGCCCCCAAAAAATCCTAGGGGGGTGAAAAACCGGGGAAAACCCAAAAAAGGGAAAAAAAAATCGCAACGGGTAAGGGAAAAACAGGGGAAAAAAGGCCTTTGCTAAAAAGGCACCAGAAAAGGCAATGCCATTGCTGACCCCCAAAAATCACAATTCCCCCAAAAACCGGGAAAACCCAAAAAAGAAGAGTTCACCAAAAAAATCCCCTTTTTTCTTAGAGACTATTTTTCGAGACCGATTCCCCACATTTTTCCAATTTTAAAAAACCCGGGGGGGACTCAGGAAAAAAATAAACCAAACTCCCCGGGAAAAAAAAAGTCAGGCCCCCCGGCATAAGCAACGAAGCTTTTTAAAAAATACCCCCAAAAGAAAAAGTTCACTTAAACCCCAGATTTTTTAACCAGAAAAAATTTGCAAACGGAACTTCCCACAGAAAAAAAAAATAGCCCAAGGGGTTTTAACCTAGAAAAAGGGTAAAGATCCTATTTTCCGCAAAATCAAAGGGGGCCTTTAAAACCCCCCAAAAAATTTAAAAAAACAAACTTTAAAAAAATTTTTATATCCAATACAACCCCTTTTTTAAAATTTTTAAAAAAAAAAAAATACCAAAAATAAAATTTTTGGGTTTTTAAAAACCAACGCAGTCTAAACACCCCCAATTTTAAAACTGGCGAATACATCAAAAAGGTTTTAAAAAAAAAGGAAACACACAGTGGCCATTTTTTTAGACATTAAAAAAGGGATTGGGAAAAAAAAGGGGGGATGGGGTTATTGAGAAAATAATAGACGCAAAATTTTTTCCCAGCATTGTGCTTTTTAATTTAAAAACCCCTGAACAGGGGAAAAATTTGAGAAAAAAAGGGAAAGGGGTATCCCCCAAGACCCCAAGGGAAAATTTTTTTAGGAGCCCCCGGGGAAAGGGAGCCCCCTCTCCTTTGCTGTAAAAGGGGCTAGACCACCCCAAGGGGGCCGATAAAACCAGGTTGTAAATGATAATGTATCCCCACACAGGGTTTTTGTACCTGGGAAAAAAGAAAAAATCCCAAGACCCCAAAAAAAAAATAAAAAAAAACCCTTTTAAAACCCGGAAAAAATTTGGGTTAAAAATTGGGGGGTTTAAATTTTTAAACCCGACAAAAGTGCAAAATTTTTAAATTTTTATAAAATCGCCCAAGAACTAACATAAAAAACAGTTTTTTTGGGTTTAATCTTTCCCAAAAAACAAAATCAAAAAAAAAAAGGTACCTTGGAGTAACTTTTGATTTCACTCAGCTACAAAATCACTTACAAAAAAAAAAAAACGCAGCGATAAAAAAACTTATCGCTCTCCCCAAATTTTTTAAATCTAATTTTTTAAACCCCAAAATCAAAAAAAGTGCAAATTTAAAAAACTCTTATCCTTTTACCTCCTGTAAATTTTTCCGATAGGGGGGTTTACCCCGCAAAAGGGCACATTTAAAACACTAAAAATAACTAAAAACCCCAAAAACTAAAAACCATTTTGGAGAAAGGGTTTTTTAAAAGCAAAAAAGAAATGGTGCATTTAAAATTTTGCAAGTTTTAAAAAAAAAAAAAAAAAATACAGACATACAAAAAAGAAGTGCCAAAGGGGACAGCGACAACCCAATCATCAAGAACTGGGAACTTAAAACCCCCCAAAAAGAAAAAGACAAAAAAAAACCCCCGGGGGAAAAAATTAAAAAAGAAGAGAGAAAAGAAAAGAAAAAAAAAACCCCAAAAATAAAAAAGAAAAAAACCCCCCCCAAAAAATCCCCCCCTTTTTTTTTCCCCAAAAATCCTTCCCAAAAATTTTATCTTTTTTTTTTGGGGGTTTTCACAGGTTCCTATCAAAAAAAATTTTCCCCCATCCAACTAGATTAATTAAATTTTCTAATTTACGGGTTCATAGTTCTTTTTTTTTCACCAACCACATCATTGAAAAAAAAAAAAAAAACAAAAAAAGGCCTCGCCCAATACTGGGGGCCCTGGCATTCATCAATGATCCAAAAAAGCAAAAAGGGGGGGGTCGAGGAAAAAAACAGAACACAATGAAAATTTCCAAAAAAAAATTTTTCCCCATGAGCCAAGTACAAAACATTTTTTTTTAAAAATTTTTTTACATTAAAAAAATGAGAAAAAAAAAAAAGGGAATTATTTCGGACTCAAAAGTAAACAAATTCCTTCTCGAACGGTGGCCGGGTTCAATAGTGTAAAGCTTTAGGAAAGTCAACAAAAAAAAAAAATAGTTAGTGCCCCCCCAACCCGGGAAAAACCCCAATTTTAACGTTAAAAAAATTTTAAAAAAATAAAAAAAATTTTTTTTTGGAAAAAGGGAGCTTTTTCACCCTCACCCCCCCCCTTTCCACAACCCCCCCCAAAAACCCCCCACCCCCCCCCTCCGTGCCCCCGGGACTCTGCCCTATCCCCCCCAACCTGATCGCCCCTTCGGGGAAAAAACCCAAAAAGGGGGGGGGAAAATACACCCGCCCCCCCGGCCCCCCCACCGAAAAAAGGGGACCCAAAAAAAAGGACGGCGACAAGGAAAACAATACTCCCCCCCTGGACCCATCTTTAACCCGACCGCAACCACCGACCCAGGGGAAACCCCAAAAAACTCCGCCCCCGCATTTCAAGATCCCTGCTCCCGGGGTTAAAAAACTCCCTTTTTTCCCCCCCTCCCCAAACCCAAAACCAAAACCCCCTTTTCCCGTTTTTCCCCCCTTTCCCCCCCCGGGGTTCCCCCCTACACCCGGGCCCCCACCAAAAAACCCCCTATTTTTTCCCCCCCTTCCCTTAAAAACCCCCCCTCCCCCGCCCCCCGGGGGATCGACCCTTTTAGAAATCAATGTCCCCCCGGGGACTGGCCCCTTTGACTAGAAAAAAACCCGTTACCGAAGAAAAACCCGTAAAAGGGTTTTAAAAGTTGAGTGAGGGGGAAAAAAAAGAAAATGGTAACGAAAATTTTCTCAGGGCCCTCGTTTCTTCTAGATTCCCGGGGGGGGTTTTTTAGTTTACATAAAAATAAAAAAAAAAAGGTAAACCCTTTTTTTGTTTGGTATGTTCAAAAAATAAAACAAACCCCCCTTTAAAATTTAAAAGTTTTAAAATTTTTTTTAAACCCTTTTGAGGACCCAAAATTTGAACTTGGGGGTACAGCACTCATCATTTAAAAAGGGGGGTTTTTTGTTCGGGGAAGATTATTTTTGGGGAAAAAAATATCCAATGGCATTCATCGCTACTTAAATTTTCTATTGTTTCCCCCCCACGGCTGACGTCATTGCGGCTCCCCTTTTCTTTTAAAAATTTTCATGACTCAGAGGCTTCGTTTACTTTTTAGAATTTTTAAAAAACAAAAAAGTTTTTTTAACAAACCCACAAAAAAATTTAAAAAGGGTTATCGTTGTAAAAACCCCCAAAGGGAAAAAAAGACGCTTTTAAAAATTTTTTTTTTGCAATATGAAAAACTGTTATTATAGCCCAAACCCAAAACCTTTTTAAAATTTTTATTTTTTTGGTAAAAATTTTTTCTTTTAAATTGAAAAATTTTGGGAAAAGTCGGGAAAAATCGCCAAAAAAAATTTTTAAATTTTTTTGCAAAAAAAATTTTTAAAAGGGTTTTTCAAAAATTGTTTTTAAAAATTTTTAACGGGTTTTCCCCAAAATTGTTCAAAAGATATGGGGAATTTTTTGGGGGCATTTGATACCCCAAATTACTTTTTTAAAATTTTTTGGCCCCCCGGGAAAAATCTTTAAATTTTTTAATTTTTGGGCCGAATTGTTAATTTTTTTTAGGAAGGGAAAAAAACTAAAACCCACGAAAAACCCCCAAATTATTTTTGGGGTTTTTTGGGAAAATTTGGTTTAAAATTTTTTTGGGGATTTCGGAGGGGGCCCCTTTTTTTTTCCCCTTTCTCTTATTTGATTGTTTTTGGGAGAATGTTCGAAAATTTAAAATTTTTTGGTTTTTTGAAAAAAAGAGGTTTAAACCCCAATTTTAAAATTTTAAAATTTTGCCCCCAAAATTTCCCAAAAAGTCCTCGAACCTCTTTTTAATATCTTGATTTCTTGAAAAATTTCCCTTTTTTTTTTTTTCCCCCCTTAAAAATTTTCCCCCCAAAAATACCAACTCTTCCAGGGGATGCTTTTTGATATTAAAAATTATATATATTTTTTATATATAATGTATTTTTAAAAAATTTTGTATTTTTCGGTGTCTTCTGAATCTTTTTTCCCATAACATTTTTTAAAATAAAAATTTTTTAAAAAAAAAATGGGTGTGTGAACAAATTTTTACGCGGTGGAAGTTAACTTCTTTGGCTTTTTTTTAAAAAAATTTAAAATTTTAAACTTAGATTGAGGAAAAATTTTTATTGTAAAAAAATTTAAAAAATTTTTAGAAATTAAAAAAAAATATTTATAATTGAAAATTAATAATTTAAAAAAAAAATTTTAAAAAAATTTTTAAAAAAATAAAATTTAGAAAATAATAAATATTTTCCCCCAAAAATTTGGTACTAAAAAAAATTTTTTTAAATTTTTTAAATTTTTTTAAATTTTTTTTTTAAAATTAAATTTTTTTAAAAGGGGAAAAAAAAAAAATTTTTTAATAATACATTCAAAAAAAAAAATTTAATTTTATTCTTTTTTTAAAATTTTTTTTTTTTTCTTAATTTAATTTCTTTTTTTTCTTTTTTTATCAAAAATTTTTTTTTAAAAAATTTTTTTTTTTTAAAATTTTTATAAATATTTTTTTTTTTTAAAATTTTAATAATAAATTTTTAAAAAAATTAAAATTTTTTTAATTTGATTTTTGGGGGCCCCCTGGTGGTCTGGGGAAAAAGGGGTTGTCAACTTCTAGGGGGGGCGGCCGGGGTTCAATCCTGGGCCCGGCAATTTTAAAACTGATTTCCAAACCCTTCCTACCCCTTGACAAGACATCTTGTGAATTTTTTGGAAAATTTGCCAGGCCGCCACCTGGTTGGATTCCTTTTTAAAAAACTGTCCCCCCTTCTTTATCTCATAACCCCCTTCCATTACTTTTTAAAACCGTAAGTGCGTATAACCCAACGGGTATAAGAGCGGGTTTTTTAAATAATAAAAAAAAAAAATTTTGTTTTTTCGATTTTATTTTTTTAAAAATTTTTTTTTTAAATTTTTTTTTCTTTTTTTGAAAATTTTAAAAAACCAATAAAAAATTTTTTAAACCCCAAAAAAAAATTTAAAAAATTTTTAAAAGAAAAAATTATTAAATAAAAATTTTTTTAAATTTAATCAAAAAAAAAAAACTTTTCGAATAGTTACCCCAAAAATTATATTGGAGCATTTTAAAAAAAGTCTATAAGCAAAATTTTTTTTTCCCCACTAATTTTTTACGAATAGAAAAAAATATTAATCCAAAATATTCAATTTAAATCACTATGAATATAATTTTTTTGCAAAAAATAAAATTCCATTGTATGAAACTAAAACACTTTTTGGGGAAAAGAAAATTAAAAATGGGGTTTTAAAATTTTATATAGGGGAAAAAAGGGGGTCGGAGGGACGAGCGCCCCAAAAGGGGAAAAAAGGGGGTAAATATTTTACATTTCTCTATGAGCGTCCCCAAAAATTTTCGCGATAACAGGGGTTTTATTTCTATTTTTTTGGGGAGTTTTTTTTTTTTTGAGACTTAATGGCGGTTTACTTAAACCTTTTTTTTTTTGTGAAAATGATGCCGCGATTTTAAAAAAATTTTACTCATCTTTTTTTTTATAACGCGCCTAAAGGGGTATAATTTTAAAATTGGGGGTTTTTTGTTGGCCCCCCTACTTAGGATCTAGGAAAAAAAATTTTTAAAAAATTTTAAAAAAAATTTTCCCCCCGGGGGAAATTTTTTGCGTGGAAAAGACGTTTCCCCCAATACCCCCAAAACCCCCGGGGGGGAAAATTTGTTAAAATATAGGAAAATTTATTTTTTCCCCGAAAAATTTTATATGAAAGACTAATCACATGGATGCGTGATGTATGTGCCCCATAAAAAATTTAAAACTGTTGTTTGTGTGTGATTGAGGGGTTAGTATCAAATGAATTTCCCAAAAACACGTAAAAATTAAGTTTCTTTTTGGGACAATAGTAAAGTTGCTTGTTCTTTTAAAATTTTAAAAAATGGTAGAAACCCCGGGGGTTTTTTAAAAAAAAAGGGGTAACCTAAGATGGTGGATGAAAGGAGAAAATTTCCTTTTTTTTTCCCCGGGAAGGAATACAGTTTGGGAAAAAAAACGAATCACGTTGTTTTTAAAAAATTAAAGAAATTTGGAGAGGCAGTGAAGGGGAAAAAAATCGACAGTTTTAAAGGGGGCGAGTGAGTAAAAGGACTAAAACCCCAAACAATGTAAAATTTCAGTGGTTTTTTTAAAAAAACATTACGTTTATAAAAGACAAAGGGGACTCCGTATAAATTATGAAAAAGTTCGCCGAAATGTATTTTTAAAAGGGAAACTAATGAATGCAAATTTGTAAAAAAAATAGATTAGAAAAAATTAAAATTTAAAAAACTTTGAAGATTCAAGTCCCTTTTTTTTTCTTTTTTTGAAAAGTTGGGGGCGAACTTAAAATCGGGGGCAAAAGAAAATTAAAAAAAAAACCCAGTTATTTGGTTAAAATGCTTCCTATTCTTTAAAAATTTTTTTGGTAATTTAATTGTAAACAAAAAAAATGTTTAAACTGTTGAGTATGTAAAAAGTAGAATAAAAGGGGGTTTTTAATTTTAAAAAAAAAAAGGGGAAAAGGAACCCAAAAATTTTTTCAAGTTTTTTTAAAAGGCTGAAAAAAAAATAGAAAAAAGGTGTTTTAAGTGTGGAAAAAAAGGTTTTTTTTAAGGGGCTCAGTGTAGGGAAAAAGGGGCCCCCAAGTGAAAATTTGTGGCCCCCTAGGGGGGGCCCATTTCAACGCAAGGAGGCGAACAACAACAAAAATTTTTTAAAAAACATCGTGGTGGCGGTGGTGGAAGGGGGATTGTCGGGGTTCAATTTCAATATGGGGGTGGGGGTTTCCCCCAAATGCAAAACCCAAAAAAGGACAGCAAAATGAAGACGGTAATACGAGCGGGTTTTTTTAAAAGGGGGAAAAAAGAGGTAAGCCCCCAATTGGGGGGGAAAAATTTTAAAAATTAAAACTAACAATTGCGTCGGTAAAGTAAAAGGGGGTTTTTGAAAGTAGTGGTTGCTCTGATCACGTTTTTAAAAAATAAAGAATTTTTTTTAAAAAATTTATGAAACAAAGTCCCCAAAAAATTTTAAAAACAGAGATAAAGTTTTACACAAATTCAATGTTTACGGTAAAAAGGGGAGGAAAAAAAAAAATTTTAAAAATTTTTTTTATGTGAAAGAAAAAGATAAAAAATTTTTAAACATTTTTTGGAAATTTTTCAAAAAAAAAAAAATTGTGTGGGGAGGAAATTTAAAAATTTTTTAAAAAACCAAATGGAAATTTTTTTTTGCTTTAGCGTGGTGAAAAATGATTTGTATCTTATGACTAGTGAAATTGTTAAAACTGAATCAAATACAAAAATTTAAATTTAAAAATATACAAAAAAGGGGGGGAAATAAATCTGTTTTTTTAAAATGGGGAAAAAATTTTTTTGTAAAAAAAAAAGCAAAATTTTTTCCTTTTTAAAAAAAAAGAATAGGCTAAAAAAATATTAGAGATTGCAATACTGATTTAAATGGGCCCGAGTACTACGGGTTTAAAGGGTTTTAAAAAAATTTTAAAAACCCTTTTTTAGATTTTTAAAAAGAAAATTTGCTAAAATTTATTGTATCAAATGGGGAAAAATGTTTGTTAAAATTTTGGTTTAAAAACTATGTAAATATAATTGAAAGTAAGACAAAAAAAAAAATAAAAAACTGAGATGTAAAAAATGGAAAGGGAAATTTTATGAATAGGATTTCCCTTTTTTCCCCCAGCAAAAATATAAATCTTTTAAAAACCCTTTTCCCCCATATGTTCAGGGGAAATTTAAAAGGGCACCCCGAAAAGTAAACAATATTATAAAAATTTTTTTTGCAGGGGCCCAAAAAACAAAAAGGTTTTTCTGGCCTGAAGTAGTCAAAAAAAGTGTTTTTTTGAAGAATAGGAAAATTAAAAAAACCCCGAAAAAAATTTAAAAAAAACCCCTTTTGAAATAATGTTTGGTGAAAAACCAAATTTTAGAAAACAAATTTTTAAAAAAATGGGAGTAAAGTAAAATTTTTTGGGGGGCCCTTTTCCCCAAAAAGGGGGTTTTTTTTCCCCCAAAATTTTTAAAAAAATTTTTTATTGGTTTTTACCTTTTTTCGTATAGCCCCTTTTTTTTGAGGGAAAAAAAATTTTCTTGTTCCAAAACACACCTAAAAAACCCCAAAAAAAAAATTTAAAAGTAGGGGGGTATTTTTCCCAAAAAATTTTTCCCTTGGGGGGCCCTATTAAAACTAAGATGGCGGGCAACCCCCAAAACAAGACTTTTAAAAAAAAAGGGGAAAGGGGGTTTTGTCCAACATCATTCCCAAAAAAAAAAAAAAAGTTTTTTTTTCCCCAAAAAAGTTCCCCCTTTTCCCCTTTTCTTTTAAATGTAAACCATGGGTAAAATAGAGAAAAATTAAAAAAAAAACTTTTTTTTTAAAAACCCTTTTCGTTTTAAAATTAAAATTTGTGGGAGCCCCACAACGCTGGAAAAAAAATATATGAGTTTTAAAAATAGGGAAATTTTGAAAATTTTACGTAAATTTTTCAGTTTTCAAGCTATTTTTTTTGTGTTTAGTTTTATATGATTAATAAATTTAATAAAAAAAGGGGAAAAAAAAATTCAAAGGACTGTTGTTCCATGTTCTAAAGGTAGGGTAGAAAACAGGGAAGAAATGTAGAAATGGGGCAAAAACCCTTAAAAACGAGAAAACATTCATCTAAAAAATTTTTCCCCGACTTTTCCAAAAAGGCAGCATAATGGGGTGACCCGAATGTAAAAATCTTTCTTTACAAGATATTTTTTAAAATAATCAAAAAAAAATTTTTATTCTGAAAAAAGAAAATGTTCAGGGGGGAAAAATTTTTTTCCCCAAAAAACTATTAGTGAAGCTCCTAAAAGAAAGAGACAAAATGGGGGCCCAAACAAAAAAAAATTAATGTGGAAAAAGCTATTTCATTCCAAAAAACCCAAAAAGGGGGGGGGAGACAAATCAAATTCAGGTTTGTAAAAAGGGAAAATTTTTTTGTATATTGGGTATTGGGTTTTAAAAAGGGTCAACGAGTTTGCAGACGACTTTTTTTTCCCGTGGAAAATAGAAACTGAAAATAGGGGGGGAAACCCCCAAATTTTCCCCCTATTTGAAAAAAAAAAGGGGGGTTTAAAAAATCTTTAAAAAGAAAAAACTTGTTCTTTAGAAAAATACTGCGGGGCCCGAAAATTTCCCCAGAAACATTATTTACCTACTATCTATCAATAGAAAAAATTCCCCCAATGTACAAAATTTATGCAAAAAAAATTTTTTAAAAAATCCCCCCATTCTTACTTTTTCCACATTTTTTACCATAGAGTTTTTAAACCCAAGTTTTGGGGGCCCCCCCCCGTTGAAAAGTTTTCCCAAAAATTAAAACAATTTGATTTAAAAATTTTTAAAGAGGTGAAAAAATTTTTGAAACAATTTTTTTTTTACAAGAAGAGAAGTGGGGGATACTTTTCCTTTTTTTAAAACAGAAGAATGAGGGGAGTTTTCCCTTTACGTTTGATTGTCCTAAAAAACCCAAATTTTTGCCACGAATTCCTGATAAAATTTCCTCCCCAATTTCAGAAAAATTTAATATTTACAACTTCCCCCCTCTGTAAAGGGGGCCCCCACAGAAAAAAAACCCCCAAGGGGAAGGGTTTTTATCTAACCGGACAGAAGGCGATGCTGAAAAGGCTCTGCAAAAAAATTTCATCACCCCGGGATTTCATCGCTTGAAAAAACAACCAAAAACGGGGATTTCTACTTTTAAAGGGTTTTTTCCGATGGGGGGGGAAGGGGGGGAAAAAAAAGGGGAAAATTAACAATGTTTGCATGTAAAATTTTTTGGGGGGGCCCGGTTTTCACCGTTTCATGAAAAGGGGAAATTTTACCTTTTTCCCCCCCTTTTCCGGGTCACTTTACATCCTCCCCCCCCTGTTTTTGGGGGATTGAACTTGACCTTAAAGGCCACGACAAAAAAATGAAACCAGAAAAAATACTTGGAATTTTTTAAAAAGTGGAACATTCTAAAATTTGGGGTAAAGCCCCGTCCCCTAGTTTGGGAAAAAAAGTGCCCCCAAGGGGAAAAATTTTAAAAACCCCCAGCAGGGGAAAATTTAAAATTTTCCCCTTTTACCAAAAGATTTTTAATCTCCAAGGCCCCGGGCTCCAAAAAGGCTTAAAAATTTTATTCAGGGTAAACCCCTTTTATTTTAAAAAACCTGGGTTCCCAAAGGGAAAAAGGGTTTTTTAAAAAAAAATTTGGGGAAGAAACTTTTTTAAAAAAACCCTTTTTGGCTTGGCCCCCCCAAAAAAACCCCCCCAAAAAATTTTTCCCGGGTGTAAAGAAACATTTAAAAATTGCATTTCGGGGAAGAAGGGGAAAAATTTTTCAAAAAATTCAAGTTCTATCGTGAAATTTTTTAGCGGGGGAGAAACAACAAAAATAAAATTAAAAGGGGGATTAGGGAAAAATTAAAAAGAAAAAATTTTTGGATCAAAGGTGTTTTTTTTAAAGATTTTATTATTTTTTTTTAATTTGCCCCTTTTAAGATTGAAAAATTTAAATTTAAAAACCCAAAAAAATTTTTTTAAAATTTTTTTTTAAATTTTTTTTTATGCTAAAAAAAAATTAAAAATTTGGACAAAAACCCCCAAAATTTTATCAAAAATTAAAAGGGGGAAAAAAATTTAAAATCTTGTTTTTATTTTGAAAAAATTTAAACAAAATGTTTGTTTAAAAAATTTTTGGGGGCCAAAATTTTTATGCATTTAAAACCCCAAAAATATCCTTACTTGTAACCAAAAAATCTTTTTTCCCAAATTTTTTTTTTTTCCCCAAAAAAAACTCTTGTCCAAAAAAATTTAATTAATAATAAAAAACCGGGGGGTTTTAAAAAAGGGAAAAAAAAACCCCCTTTTTTTACCTTGGAAAAATTTTGAATAGATAAAAAAAATAATTTTTAAAAGATCGACAAAATTAAAAAATTTAAACGTTTTTCGGGTTTGCCGAAAAACATGAAAAGTGGACAAGGACCTTTTGGAAACAGGCACCTCATTTGTAAAGTGGCCCCCAAAAAAAAAAGAAAATTTAAAAAAGGGCAGAAAAGTAAAAAAAGGTATTTTGTTAGGGTTTTTAAAAAAGTTGGGGAAAGAGTATTTTTAAAAAAAGAAAAAAATATCGTAGCAAGACATTTTAGGGTATTAAAATTTTTAAAGGGGGGAAATTTTTAAAATTTTTTTTGAAAACAAAAGAGTTTATTTATAATTTTTTAAATTTTAAGGGAAAAAAAAAAAAAGATAAAGATGAAATTACGAATGGAAAAAAAAGATCAAAAAAAAAAATTTGGGGTTTTAAAAGATTAACCCGGAAAAACGAAAACCCCTAAAAATTAAAAAGAAAATTTTGCGTTTTAAAAAAATTGTTTAGGGAAAAAATGTAAAGGGGGGAAAATCCTGTTTTTTTTTTAATGAAAAAGATGAATTTAAATTTAAAAATTTGGGGAAAAAAAAAATGGGTAAGGAAATTAATTGCTTTTTTAAAAATTTTAAAAAATGAAAGTCTGTTATTAAACCAGAAGAAAAAAAATATTAGATTTAAAATGGGGTTTTTTTCAAAAAAGGCTAAAATGTTTTTAAAGGTGGTTTGTAGTTTAAAAAGGGTTTTTGGGAAAAATGATTTAAAAATTTTTTTTTACCCCCCAGGAAAAAAAAAATGCAAACGTTTTAAAAAAAATTTTAAAATTGTTGTCAGAAAATTTAATTTTTGCCCCCAAAAGGGTGTTTGAAACAGGTTTTTTAAAAGGGGGAAAAAAAAAAACAGAAGGGGTTTTTTTTTAAAAAAAGCAAAGAGGGGTTTTTGGGGGTTTTTGGGGGGGTAAAGTACTAAAAATGGAAAAAAACACTGTACGGATTTTTAAAAAAGCCCCCAAAAACTTGGAAAGAGTGTTTCGATACTTAAAATTTTTTAAAATTTTTTTTTTTTTAAGAAGCATAATGATGTTGGTTTTTTAAAGTTAATTTTTTTTTAAAAAATTTAAAACGTTTTTAAAAGGGGGTTTCTCATTTTTCTGTAAAGATAAAAAATAAGTTAAAAAAACATTAAAAATGTAAATTTTTTTAAAAGGGTTTCAGATGAAAGATTTGGGTAAAAAAAAAAAAACTTATTTTGGTATTAATATAAATTATGAATGTGATAAAAAAAATTTTCTTTGATCCCCAAATATTTTTCCTTTATTTTTTAGCAAGGAAAATTTTTGGGAAATTTAAAATTCTAAAATTTTTTGCTATTCCGATTTTGGGAAAAAAAATTTTAAAAAAAATTAAAAACCCCAAAAAAACTTTTGATGAAAAAGAAGTTTTAAAAAATATAAAAATTTGGGGGTCTTTTTTATATTAAAAACCGGAACAAGACCTGATATAAAAATTTAGCTAAAAATTTTTTAAGGAAAAATTTAAAAAAGTTAAGATAATTTTAAAAAAAATTTAAATTTTTTTTGGGATATTTTTAAAAAAAATTTTGTTTTGACCCAAAAATTTTTAAAAAAAACCCCCGATAAAAATGTTAATCAGGGGCTTTAAAAGGGGTTTGTGATGCGATGAGCAGGTGATATTTTTGACAGAAAATCGACGAAGGATATGTTTTTTTAAAAAGATTAAAAAAAGTTTATTCTAAAAATAATTTAAATTAAAAATTTAAAGTACCTTGCTGCTATAGTTCCTTTTCCTAAGATTTAAATGAGATGGGCCCCTCGAAACCCCAATCCCCCGAATCCGGCAAATATTGATATTCGAGGTGCGGGGTTTTTGGAATGATGGTGAATTTACCTAAACAAAGAATATTATGAAACAAAAATTATTTGTTAGGCCAAATTTAAAACACAAAAATTTAAACTAATAAATAATTTTTTTTTTGTCAGAAAAAAAGAAGCATGAATAAAGTCCCCCTTTTTAAAAAAAAAAATTTTTAGGGTAGAAAAAATTTAAAAAGGGGTAATTAAATAACCCCCCACCCCCCATGGGAAACTTTACTGGACCTAAAACCTTAAGTGATGCTCACTTTGAAAAATTTTTCCCCCAGAAAATTTGTAAAATTTTTTTGAACACCTTTAAAACCCCGAAAATTTTTAAAATCAAAACTAGAATTCCCCAAAAACTCCAAAAAAAATAAAAAAATTTTTGGTTTTTTTTTAAAAGAAATAAGAAAAACATTACACAATAAAAAAGTAGCCCCTGATGTATATTTTTCGCCAAATGAGATTAAAAACACAACCCCCCATTCTTACACCCCATGGTTTTTAATTTTTTACAATGATGCAAATAAACCCCAATTTTTTTCATACGATTCCTTTAATTGATATTTTTTGGGTTTTTTGAAAAAAAACCGTCAACAATTTACACGATTAAAACTTTTTTTATGCCTACGATGTAATGTTGTTTGTTTTTAAAAGAAATTATTTAATCTGATTAAAATTTGTAAGCCTATCGAGTTTTAAAATAAATAAGGGTTGTGGTTTTTTGTTTTTTTTAAAGGGTTTAAATAATTTTTTATTTTTTTTTTAAAAAAGAGAAAAAATTGTAAATTTTTTAAGTTATACTTTTTTTGGGGCGTTTTTGAAAAAAAAATGAGTGAATTTTAAAAATTTTGCGGGGGATCACTGTAACCAAAAAAGTAACAGGTGAAAAATAAAACCCCCATTAAGTCTCGAAAAAAAAAAAAAGCCCCAAAAAAGAAATTAAAAACCCTTTTTTTTGTCGCGCCATGTTTTTTTCGCTCATAGAGAAAATGGGGGATTATGTTTTTTCCCTTTTTCCTTTGGGACGCCGTGCCTCTGATCCATGTTTTTTAAATTTTTAAAAATTTTCCCCCCTGTTTTAGTTTCTAATTCCAACCGTGTTTGTTTATTTTTTAAAATTTTGAAAATTTATATTTTTAATAAAAAAAATTTTTTCGTGTGATTTTTTAAAAATTAATTTTTGATTTTATTATTTACTTTCGTAAAATTGTGAAAAATTTGTCCCCTTTGGGGTTTTTAAGTTCCCCCAATATTTTTGGGGGTTAACAATCCTTTTGATTTTTAAATTGATATAAATTAAATATTTTATTTAACATAATTAATACTAAATATTTTAAATTATTATTGTTAAATTTTTAAATTTTTGGTTATTTAATATTTACAAAATAAAGAAAATAATATTAATAAACATTTAATAAAAAAATTGTGATAAAAAATTTTTTAATGAACATAAATTGAAATATTATTTTTAATATTTATTATAAATTTTTATAAAAATAAAGGAAACAAATTTAATGAAACTTTTTGAAAAAAAATGAAAAGTGAATATTAAATAAGAAAGTAATAAAATTTAAAAAATGAATAAAACTTAAATTAAATTTATGAATTTATTATTAAATTTTTTTCATTTACTTTTAAAATATTAAATAATCAATAATAAATTTTTAAAAAATTAAGAATCTTAAAAATTTAGTAAAATTTTGTATATTGTTATTTATTTTTTTTAAAATTTTATTTTTAATAATTATATTTTATTATATATATTTTATATAATTAAATTATTAATTTTAATTTTAAATATTTTTTTTAATTTTAATATCAATACTTCAAATTTAAATCTTATTTCTTTATCTAAGATTCTTTTGTTTATTTAATGATGCCAAAAGTATAACTTTCACGCGGTTCTTTTAAGTAACACACCCTTTTTTTTTTTAAAGTAGTTTGCCAAATAAATGGGATTTGAAACATTTCGAAGCGAGGTGGGAAAATATGTTGTGTTTTAAATAAAAATTTGTTTTCTCAGAAATCGATTTATCGCAAGAATTGAATGTATAATTTTTCTACGCAAAAAAAAAAAAAAAAAATAATAAAAACATACTTAGGCATTTTTTATCAAATTTAAAGGAAATGGCTTTTGGTGGTTTTAAAAACCTTATCGTTAGGATTACTATTTTTAGTATTTTATTTTTGGTGATACTGTCCGTCTTTTTGTTTGTAAACGTGTTTCAATGTTGTGTTTTAAGAACAATATAATAAAGAAAATTATGTCAAGTAAAGTTTGGGGACCATTTTAAAATTTGTCCCTCTAATGAAGGTTTTGCAAGTGTAATTTTTGTGGGGTTAAATATTTTCGTGGAAGTCAAATTTTACAACAGTGTTTTTTTTAAAAAATTTAAAAAGGCTTCCATAGAGGCATTTATTATAAAATTTAAAGATGATGATTTAGATCAATGTACAATAAAAAACGTTGTCAAAAACCCCAAATTAAGAAAATTTTATTTATCAACTCCAAGTTGTTCTGGTCTCCCCAATTGGAGAATTTTATAAATCTAGATAAAAACTCTCCCCAAACAAATTTAATTATATGTGTCAAGACTTTAAGAGGTCCAAAAGAAAAAACCCTTTGCTTACCACCCAACATTGAAAGAATACCTGGACACAAAACAAAAATTTTCTCCTGGAGATAAGCGAAGGGAACCACTTAATAAATTAATTGTTGAAATGATAATATTTGATAATTAACCACTAATGGTTGTAGAAAACAAAAGGCTTTAAAAATCTAATTGCTTATTTGAACCTCGTTACACAATGGGGCGAAAGTTGATTTCTAAAAAAATAATACCTAATATATGATGAGAATATTCTGCAGTGAAAAAATTGTGGAACAAGAAATATGTTTTTTAACAACCGTTTGTGGACATCATCAGCAAAATGATAATTTATGATTAACAGTTAATTTTGAGACAAAGATTTTATAGCCAGACATATAAGTTTGGAAGTGGTCCCATTCAGGCGCGGTACAGGGGGGGGGGGTCAAAGGGTCATGAACCCCCTGTGGTGTTAAGAAAATTAATTTTAAAAAGTATATTTAGAAAGAAAATACCAAAAAATTAAATCATACAAGTTTTATCTTTCCTAGGGAAAGTGCGAATGTTCTTTTAGTCTAGGTGAAGCAAAGATTGAAGATGCCAAAAAAGGTTGAAAGCTGAAAAAATACAGTTTTTTTTATCAAATAACACTTTTTTAATTTTTAAATTATTAATAATACTTCTAAATAAAGAGAAAGTTTAGTAGGTGAAAAAACAAATATATTATATTTTTTTATGCTGACATATCTAGTTTATTTCCGTTGCGTTATAGGTAGATATAATTCAATTTTCCAAGTTAGTGTTAAAATATTTTATTTTCTTGTTATGTGATTTTATAATTTATTTTTAAAGGGTAGTAATTAGTGATTTTCAATATTTTTGTTATTTAAGAGGTTTTATTTAACTTCAAAAACCCCTTTAAATGCAAGGTTTAAGTGGTTTCGAAGAACGAAGTCAATCGAAGGTGATTTAGGCTTCACTTTGACTTTGACTTTCGAAGATTTGCCACCCTACTGAATTCCTATGAGGCTGTTTCACCTTTATGCACCTGTAATGGACCGAGTTAAAGAGGGGTGGGTGTGCTACTTTTGAAAGAATACCCCTTCCAGTGAAATGTAGTTAATCTGTTTCAAAACCATCAGAGGTAGCTGGAAATTTACTTTTAGTTATACTGGAGCGATTCGTTCGAGTGGCTTAGAGTGGAACATTTTCGTGTCGTTTGTTTTTGTTAATGCTTATGTGCAAAAAGGTAATTTTAAAAATATTTAGTCTCTTTGGATTATAATGATCTATGATGGTTTTATTTACTCTAGTAAACGTGAGTGTGATATTTGTGTTTTGTTTTTTATGGTTATTGTGTACGCCTATGTCATTTTGATACTTTGACTTTGATACTTCCTCGCTATTCAATTTTGGGTAAATTTTTGGGTTTTTGTAGTTATGTTTTTGAATGCAAGTATTGATATTATAATGTCAAAAAGAAAGGGACAGAAGTTTTTTTGTTTATTCAAAAAAAAAAAATCCTGAATCAACAGAAACGAAATGTGGATTTAATTTGAAAATATGCGTCAGTGAACTTTATTTGTGACTCACACTCAACCATGGATCTAATTCAAATACTAAAATCTCTATAGAAAGTGTAGGACCAGAAAATTTGATATTGGCAATTTGTTGGAGCTGAAACATTTTCCGAAGATTAAATACCCATGCTAGTAGAACCGTGGACTCCACAACTAAGCTACAAGTTCCCTAATGTTGTTCAGTCAGGAGGTATTAAACATTTTCAAAGATCATGGCTGGACAAGTTTGTTTGGTTGACGTACAGTGCTAAGGACAATGGCGCTTATTGTATTGCATGTGTACTTTTTGGATCAAAGGAAGGAGGTAGGAGTAGAATATCTCTCGAGAAGCTTTGTACGGACTCCGTTTCTAAACTACAAAAAAGGAAATGAAAGCTTTGCGGACATGCCTCCAATGAAAATCATAAAACAGCAATTATAAGATGTTCTGAATTTAAGAATACATTTGAAAACAGGACACAATCAGTTGAAGTCAGACTAAATTGTGAAGTGAAAAAAAAAGAATTGAAGAAAAATCTAGCACGTTTGATACCCATGATAAAGACAGTTATATATGTGGCCGACAAAACTTTCCCCTAAGAGGTCATCTTGATGATGGAGAGCTTAGCGAAAACGATAGCACAGAAAATGAGGGAAACTTCCGAGCACTTTTAAGATTCCGTATTGATGCCGGTGATAGTGATTTAAAGAATCACATAAAAACAGCACCCAAAAATGCAACATTTATTAGTAAAACAACTCAGAACGAATTAATTGAAGCTTGTGGGAGGTTATTCCTTAGTAAAATTGTTAAGTTATTAAAGCAGGGCAATTTTTTTTCGGTATAGCAGATGAAACAACGGATGTTGGAACAGTTGAAACAGATGAGTCTTTGTGTTAGATTTCTGGACATTTACTTTCACTCAAATTCGAGAAGAATTCTTAGTTTTGTGGAAGCGAGAATCTCAGTGGGAGGCTCTCACAAACTTACTTCTTGAAAAATTAAACATATTGGGACTTAAAATTGAGAACCTGCGTGGTCAAGGGTACGATGGAGGGTCCTACTGTTGGTAAAATCAAAGGTGTGCAAGCTCGTATTAGGGAAAAGCAGCTTCTTGCTATTATATGCACTGTGCTTCTCACAAACTAAATCTGTCCATTTATAAAGCATGTTCTCTAACAAGTGTAAGGAACGCAATTGCTGTGGTCAGTAACGTAACAAATGAAGTAAGGGAGAATCCAGTAAACGAACAGCTTTAATGAAAGCAAAAAACTACATGAACAATATCCTGAAGAAACAAAGTGCAAACTCAAAACGCTTTGTGAGACGCGTTGGGTAGAACGACACGATGCATTTTTACAATTCTTACATGTTTTTGATGCAGTTGTATGTTTCCTCACAAGTATTTGATGGCGGAAGACCATCATCAAAGTCAGACTTTTACTCACCTTAGTTCTCAGGTTTGACTTTATTATAAACTCTGCATATTGTTTCATTTATCTTCAGTCTAACAGTCCGTTGTCTCGTCAGTTCAAAAACCCTTCGTTAGACCTGAAAAACTGCTATAATATGGTAGCAAATGTTTTAGGAACTTGAAATATTATCGGGAATAACCCTAATAAATATACAGGGTCTATTATGAATCGGTGAATTTGGCTGTTTAAAACATGAAATTGACATCACTATACCAAGGACCTCTCGGACACAAACTCATGGGCCAAATGTTGCTGCATATAGTCCTGAGGAATATTATAGACTAAATGTTACCTACATTTGTGGACTATCTTATTTTCTGAATTGTCAACTAGATTTCATCAACTGGACATGATAATATCACATTTTACGGTTTAATACAGCATTTGCCAACCAAGACAATGAAATTTTATTACAGGCAGCTCAAAGTATGCTAATGACCTTCCTGGGACTTCGTCAGAACTTTGTGGAGAGATTGACTTGTGGTAACAACGCTGGAAACATAAATCTAAGGCAGGTGTCCATCTAGTGCGGTTGACCGCTTAATGCATGTTCAGATGGTTTTTACCCAAACATTAAAGTTCTTCTCCACATTTTGTCTGTTCTTCCCGTGACTATTGCACTAGTGAGAGATCTTTTTACCCTAGGAAGGTTAAAGACATACTTAAGGTCAAATATGGATGAGAAACGATTAAATGGTTTGGCCATGTTAAATATTCATCGAAGCTAGAAGTTCATCCTGATTAAGTTTTGGAGAAATTTGCTCAAAAGAATAAGAGAAAATGCAATTAATGCATTTATAAAATATGAGGTACGTTTGAACAATGTTTTGTATAGGTTTTATTAGTAATTATTATTACTATTATTATTATTATTTTATTAATAATTATTACTATTATTATTATTTATTACTATTATTATTATTTATTATTATTATATTATTTATTATTTTTTTATTATTATTTTATTAATAGTAGTAGTAGTGTAGTAGTTATGTTATTTATAATTAGCATGACCCCCTATGAAATTTTCTGGATCCGCGCCTGGTCCCATTCCCCGAAATACCTCAACTGGATCAATTAGCCAATTTTTTGAAAAAGTACTGTCTGAGTGGGTCTACGATAGAGTGGTCAGTATTGTGAGGGTAATCGAAGAAAATATTGTATGTGCTTTGAACTCATCCTTATTTCAAACATATACCGTGCCTAGCGCATACATTCCAAATTGTTGTTAAAGATGGTTTGCTCAATGCCAAACAGTAACAAATGTAATCTTGTCATGCGACGAATTGTTGGACACTTTAAACATTCATCTCAAGCCACCAAAATATTGAAGGCACAAGAAATGTTGGCATCAGTAAACACAAACTCATTCAAGATGAACCTACAAGGTGGAACTCACTCTCCACATGTTACTTAGGTTCTTGAACAAAGGCCAGCTATTTCGCTTGCAGCAACCAGACTAAATTTACTCACAGAGCTGAGTGCTTATCAGTGGGAACTTGATAAGAAACGTTGTTAACATTCTACAAATATTCGACAAAGCCACTTTTGCTGTAAGCACATCTAGTGTGAGTGCATCAGAAATAATTCCAATCGTCAATAGCACCCTACTAGAATTGCAGAAGCCAAGCTCTGAAGCTCTTGTTCGTGGCATGAAAAACGATTTGGTGGCTTCTCTCAAGCTTCGGTATGGATTACCAAGAAGTTGAGAAACATCAGATTTATTCATTGGCAACCATGCTTGACCCTCGCCTTAAGGCAACTGTCTTTTCTTTAGAAGAAAGTGTTAAGGATGCAAAAGTACGATTAGTGACAGAGCTACAAGAACTTGTCGATGTATCAAAGCTAGCCACTGAACCTAATGTAAGTAAATAAAATAAAATTTCCAAATGATAGGGCCTAAATTTCATTTACAATTCTCAATTTTTATAACAAGGTAGGCCTAATTATAATCTAAATAATTGAATGAATATATTTGTCCCACTTATTTTTGCTTAGGTCATCTCTGCTGAAAGCAAACCAGCTCACGGGATGTGGTCACTATATTCTAATATCATTCAAGCTACTCCACCGGAAAAAAAAAGTTGGTTTAACACCAGAAGATGAAGTTGAGGGCTACTTGCGAGAGAGTGTGGTATCTCCTGATACAAATGTTTTGCAATTTGGAAGGTTAACTCTGCTCGGTATCCAAGACTTTGTCAACTTGCCAAGAATACCTTACCATCCCTCCAGAACAGTTTTTTCAGAGAGACTTTTTAGCACCGCGGGTCTTATTTGTGATAAAAAACGTAATCGTTTAGATACAGATCGAGTAAAAATGTTAGTTTTCTTAAACAAGAACTATTCAATTCTAAAAAACAACTAAGTAGTTTCAGCCTCTTGTTCAAGCCCTTTTATTCAATTGTGTAGATGTATCTTCTACCAATATTTTTCATATTTGAATTATTTAAATAGGATTATAGAGTATAAAACACAGCAATGTATGAACATAAGTTAGTAGAACCAACTCTTTTAAAATAACACTTTTTCAATCACACATAGTGTACTAGCTACACATAGTACATTTGTACTAAATCAGAAAACTCAACATATCAATTTGACAATGTAGTTTTATTTAGTAAACAATAAATGCATAACAAAAATACAAGATTTCAATTAGATAGACACTTTAGAGTGTAATTAAATTTCTTCACAAGGCAAATAAACTTGAGGGATTACTTGATTACTTGTGGCTACCTGGGCAGTACAGTGGCCAGGCAACAGAATGTAGAATTTATAAAAGGAGAGTAATTTGAGAATTAGTTAAAGCAAAATATAGAGCAAATTTAGAAGATAACATTTAAACAGTCTCACTTGGCAGGGTTGAATATTAACAGGGATCCACTAAATTTGTTGGATAATTGGCTGGTAAATCAAGCTGATTGATGGCTAAGAACTAGGCGTCATTAAGGTACTATGGTTGGACACATTCCCTTACGGTACTGCCAGAGCATTAATAGTACATTAATATCCTTTAGAACTAATACAAAAAAAGGAGCCTATTTACAGGTCAAAACAAAATAGTATTATTTGCGCGGACCCCACTATGACACTAGGGCAATTTCCACGGGTTGCTCACCCAGCTAATACTTCCCATGGACAATGATCGCATAACCAAATCTCTATCATTAAAAACTGAACTGCGTAAGGCAAAAGAAAGAAATAGACTTCCTGGCGGTAACCATCAATAACAAAGAACTGATGTTCATGACGTTCAAAGTGTCACGAATAATTTTAACCTCAAGAATTATCGGAACTTGTGAGTTAGTGTAAATCATTTATTATTATTGTTTAAACGGCCATCGACACATCTAGGTCATTAGGGCCTTGAAATATATTAAAAACATAATAAAATCCCCATAGGGAAAGAGATAAAAATTCACCATCTGAGACACTCCATAGGAGTGCTCAAATGGGCTCTTGGTATAAATTAAGTGATACACCTGCTAAAAAAAAACACAAATGTGTCACTCCAATAAAGAGAAAAAACAAACATATTAAAATATAACACGTTAAAAAGACAAAACATGTTAAAATGATAATACGTCAAAAAGACAAAACAACATGTTAAATTGTAATAAATCGTTAAAAAGATCTCAATATTAGATATATCCAAAAGAGCCACTTTATAAAAGTGACTCAAATGGACATTAAAAATATCCGCCTGGCGTATAAAACGGAGTAAACAAATAATTCCATCCGCGATATCGCGATAATAAAAAACGTAGGTCACCTTTAAAATCAAGAACCAGGCGGATAGGGGCATATTACGACACTCCACCAAAATGTGATACACACTCATAGGACATCGCAAAGCCCACATACTAGGGGTGGGTCCCCTCTCAATAAAAACCCATGGGTCAATGATGTGTGTCCGACACTGAGTCTTGTCACGATGACCTCCTCTCTTCTAGACTTTCGTATAGAAGAGGGCCATCGCGACCCACCGTCCCATGATGGACCGCAGCTTGTTCTGAGCAGGGGTCGAGACCACTGCTCGTGCCAGGTGCGTAAGACAGGCGTGCTGCCTCCTTGCCGCCTGGTCAGCCAGTTCATTTCCTGAAAGACCGGCGTGACCAGGAATCCAGCAAAAGGCGAGCCGGGTGCTTAATGAATCAATTTTTAAAATTTGTTCGTGAATCATCTACACGAGAGGATTCCACGAGTAGAGAGTAGACAATGCCAACATAGCACTCATGGAATCCGTGCAGATGAGGACAGAACGGTGACTACTTCGGTAAACAAAACACAAAGATTTAAAAATGGCATATAATTCAGCCGTAAAAACACTGGTTTCATTAGGTAAACCAAATTTAAAATTGGATCTTCCACAACAAAAGCACATCCCACGGAGACTCCAGATTTAGAGCCATCAGTGTAGATGCGCTCAAATCCGTGAAAGCGAGTGGAGAGAGCTCATTAAAAGTCCTCTCATATACAAAGTTTGGGGTGGTCGCTTTAGGGAACTTGGCAAGTCAAAAGGCATTTCGGAGGGCGTATTTTCCAGGGAGAAACTCGACCTGGTGATGTGGGATAGCCTTTGGAAGCACTATCCCACACGTGTCGAAAAACCGATAGCATCCGGATCCCAACCGGCCTTGTACTACGCCATTTAGTTTCATACAAGACACGGTTAGGGGGATGAAATACAGGGCGGTAAGCAACATTATTTGGCATGCAATGCAGTTTCGACACGTAAGATGCCAGGAGGTAAGACCGCCGGTAAGAAAGAAGGGCTCACCGGCGTCAGCACAGATGCTGACGACTGGACTGGTACGAAAAGCACCAGTAGCCAGTCGAATGCCAGCATGGTGGACGCTATCGAGCATCTTTAACGCCGAGGGTCTAGCGGAACCATATACAAAACTGCCGTAATCAAGTTTTGATCTCACCAAGGCTCTATAGAGACGCATCAAGGTTTCCCCATCAGCACCCCAAGAGCGACCACTCACAACTTTAAGTAAATTCAAAGCTTTAATACACCTCGCTTTCGGTCTTTGATGTGGGGGATCCAAGTTAGTTTAAAATCGAATAAAAGTCCCGGAACCTTACGGTCTCGGAGACAGTAAAAACAACGTTGTTCATTAAAATATTGGGGGCTGGCTGTATTCCACGTAATCTGGAAGTGGACGACAGTCGTCTTGGCCGCAGAGAAACGAAAGCCATTACGAGATGCCCACAACCATAGATTGTTTACAGCGAGTTGTATCTGTCGTTCAGCCCTGTGGAGACTTGATGAACTGCAATAAATTGCGTAGTCATCCACAAAAAGACATGAACGGACAGGTACGTGCACGTTGTCCACGATGCTATTTATCGCGATAGCGAATAACGTAGTGCTTAAAATACTACCTGAGGCACCCCATTTTCTTGAATAAAATCATCGGATAGGTGTTGTTTAAACTTACCCGGAAGTGTCTATCAGACATAAAATTAGATATAAAAATAGGGAGGTTCCCCCGGAACCCCCAATTAAACAGGGTTTTTAAAATGCCGTACCGCAGGTGGTGTCGTAAGCCTTCTCCAAATCAAAAAAGACAGCCAAGAGGTGCTGTTTATGGAGGAAAGCGTCACGAGCTGCTGTCTCAAGGCGAACAAGGTGATCCACCGTGGATCGGTTACGGCGAAAGCCACATTGCATATTGGATAGTAGATTGCGGGATTCTAGATACCATATAAATCTTTATTGATCATTTTCTCTAATATTTTGCATACACAATAGTTAAGGCTATCGGTCTATAACTAGTTGGCTCTAATTTATCCTTGCCACTTTTATATATTGGGATAACGGTTGCATGCCTCCACAGTGTTGGGAATTGACGAGATTCCCAAACACTATTGTAGAGGTCTAAAAGAAATACCTGTCCGGAGGGGGCAGTGACGCAACATTCGTAATGAATGTCGTCTGGACCAGAGGCTGTGCTGCCGGCCTGGGACAGGGCGTAGGTCAGTTCATCTTTGGTAAGGGGGGGAGTTATAATCCTCCCCCCGACTTTGGCCAAAGTCAATAGCATGGCGCCGATATTCCTCTTATGAACTGCGAACTCGTTAGTGTAGCTCCCCAGTGCTAGAAATAGCGGCGAACATCGAGCCCAATACATTTACGACCTCCACAGGGGGAGACACGTGAACCTTCGACATGAGGGCAGGTATATTGTTGTTGGAATGTTGCTATTACGTAATTTACGGATATTATCCCAAACCTTAGTTGTGGGAGTGGATTGTAAGGGTTGAAATAAATTTTCCCAAAGACTTCTTCTACTTTCACGAATGCACGACGAGCTCGAGCACGTAGAATCCGGAATGACTCAGATTCTCCAGGTAGGACGTCGGTGAAAAAGACTAGGGCCCTTCGACGGTCAGAATAGCCAACGACACTCCTCGCTCCACCAGGAACGGGACGGTGGCGCGGATTTTGCGGGGGTTTAGGGATGGAGGCCCTCGCCGCCGCGATGACCGTCGAGTAAAATACCCAGTCTTTACATGAGTCAGGAGAAGGGGATTCGTGGAAAACGGCGAGCTGCCGGAATTTATCCCAGTCGGCACGTTTAAGAACCATTGGGGGAACCGTGCTGTACGGGGGGATCTTGAATTGTTGAAAGCAGAATGGGAAAGTGATCGCTGCCACATAGGTCCGAGTGAACCTCCCAAAGGAAGTGAGCAGCAACCCCGGGGCTACATAGAGCTAGGTCGATGGCAGAGGTACACCTTTAAAAGGGGAGAAGTGTGTCTGGGTCCCGGTGTTCATTAACACCAGGTTTCCCGAGACGAAATATCCTCCACCATCCTCCCGGGGGGTGTCTGTAAAATTAGACCCCCACACCAGGTTTTGCGCGTTAAAGTCCCCCAAGATGATATTGGGGGCGGGAAGTTGTATAAAGAGGGCCTCTAGATCCTCTTGGAAACACTTCACCTGGTGGGAGGTAAATGCAGCATACGGTTACCTCCATAGGAAGGGAGGCTCTGACAGCAATCACTTGGAGATCAGAGACAATATTTATAAACTTATGTTTATGTTGCTACGTGCAAATATAGCTACACCTCCGCTAGCCCGATCAAAAAAAGGGCTTGTCGGTACGATACACATGTACCCACGAAGCATCGGGTTTTCAGTTGGGGGGAATGGGTTTCCTGCAAACACAAGATGGGAGGATGCAGGAAGAAATTAGTAGTTTAATTTCTCTACACGAGCATAGAAACCCCTACAATTCCATTGTAGTAGCGACATTATTTATTAATATATAATTAATTAATTATCCTCACAATCCATAACACTATCTTTTAAAAATAAAAATTTATTGAGGACTTTTTTAGGCTCTTGCTTTTCCCAATCTCTCTTGGACCTCCCGCTTCAGGGGAGCTTTGGTTGTCCTGTAGAGACTGGGTTGGGAATCCTTACGCGAAGGCTTTTTTTGAGCCTTCGACGCTTTTTTTAAAATAATTTTTTCGGCGGCCCCCTTGCTGGTCCTTACTCAAGGCACCATGGGACTCCCCTTTTTGCGACCTCACCTGTCCCACCACTCATCCCGACCTCCGGATTTCCCTGAGGCGGGTTGAGCGGCGTCAACGGTCGCACAGGTTTAGGACCCCGAGGAGGGCTCGGGGGCGTTCCCCGATTGGGGCCCGGCGGGGCCCTCGAGGAGGGCTCGGAGTGGGCCCACGAGGAAGGCTCGGTGGGGTCCCCCCAGGAGGGCCTGAGGGCGCTCCCAGGTGGCCTCCTCGGGGGGTAAAGGGGTGGAGGCGACTTCGGCGAGGGTGTCGCTCTTTTACTAATTTTGGCAACACCATAGATTTGGGGGTGGTTGTCTTTGAGTGTCTCGAGTAGAGACGAGTGGCACAGGTCGTGTAGGCGTGTAGGCAATATTAATGCGCAATGGCAGTTGGGGCCCAAATTTTTGTTCTGGCTTACAACTTGGCTATATGATTTCTGAAATACCCGGGGCTTGACTGGATACATATCCTTGCGGGCCTGGGCATAAGGGATCTTCTTTTCACATTGGATCTCCAGGACTTTTTCTCCACCTTCCATTTTGGACAGGTCCCGGGCCAAGCAGAATGCGGACCCATTCAGTTGATGCCCGAACTTAGGAGACTCCACGGTGTATCGTGAGCCTCCTGTCCGCAATACGCACAGGTTGGCCTTCCATGGCATCCAGCTTCGTAGCCCAAATTCCTGGCACTGAAAGCAGCGCCGAGGATTGGGAACGTATGGCCTGACTCTGGCACATGGAAGCCTGCTCGAACCTCCTTTGGAAGGTGGGATTCGCAAAGGTGAGGGTATATGTATCCTCTTTTCTTTGTCCGTTCTTTTTGGGAATAATTAAAGGTAGACCTCGGTGACATGCTGAGGGGAAAGCTCCTCACAGATATCCTCAATGCTTACGCAGTCGAGGTCATAACAATGGACCCACTCCCTTGCAAACATTGAGGAACCTGTGAGGTTCCACCTTCACCGGTATATGAGTCGTATTTCTCAACGGTATTTCGGAGATGGCCATTATATTTGAAGCTGTGTGTCAGTCGTGGTCTGAATCATGATGGTGCCATCACGCAGTTTCCTTTTTGAGACTTCCGATTTCGCGTGCTCCATTTATCACTCTTTCGAGGGTAAATGGCTGAAAACGTTTCAGGCCTTCACTTTCATTCCACGAGACATCACCAGAAGCGGGGCTGGGGCCTCACCACTTCCTGGCTTTTTATCAAAACAGGGCTGGACGGCCCTTTCCCGTTCCGCCTCTTATCGATATTACGGCCCTGTGAGGGCCGGGCAGTGAGGGCCGCAGAAATTGGCATACGGTGCCAGTGGTGACAATGTTATCGGCCATGCCGCATTTGGGGACAACCTACACAGTATCGGATCGTAGACCAGGTGACCCAAGTTGGTACTAAAACCCATATGGCCCTGTTAACTGTCCCCGACGAGAGGCTCTACAAAAGACGCTAGACATGACAACCTTCGCATAGAGCATCGCCGAGAGAGAGGTCGTCGCAGCAAGTGGGTGTAGGAAAGTGCCAATTTTACGTCCGGGCCCTCATGAACGCAACCGATCTTTTCTCAAAGTAGGGTACCCGGTTATTGTCATCCCTAAGGCCCTTCTACTAAGATAATGCAACCGGCGCACTTTAATTTAGGAGCTCAAGGCAGTGGTATCCAATAATAAACAGAGAAGAACCGGTTAGTTGCCAAGGTCGTCAACGGAAAGGCCAAAGGCCTCTGTGCAGGATGAACGGTGGGGGAAAGGAAGAAAATGGTAAGGGTAGATAAGCGAAGGGGGAAGGGTGAAAAAAAAGGGGGAAAGTGAAGGAAGAAGAAAATGATGTGAAAGGAAAGATATAGGATAGGTTTGTCCCACACGAGGTACGTCCTGCACAGAAACCACCCCTTTTAGTCGCTTCTTACGACAAGCAGGGGTTACTGCGGGACTATTCTAAACCCGTCCCGCAGGGGGGTTTAATAAAAGGTAAGTGATCTACCTTAAGTCAAAATTCCTTATTTAAATTTTTTAAAAAAACAATGTTGTAACGTTGTTCCTTCTGGCCTTTTACTTTATTAAATGGATGTAAATAGTATTATTGTCACGCCGGCAATATAGCGACCGAACTTTGAAGTGCTTAATTTCAAACGAAAATAAATTGGAAACTATTCACAAAAATTAGAAAAATGTATGGTAGGGTGGCAAATAACGTTACAAGAGACCTCCCAATTTCTGAAATATTTGTGATACCGAAGAGAGAAATTAATGACCGCGCCTTCCCTTTTGTAACCTATGGTTAAACGTGCTCGACACCAACTAATAGTATTAGGTAAATTTATTAGCAAATACAAATATTAATTTTACGTAATTAAAACTTTAGTTATTCTGATCACTGCATAGCTATTGTTCCCCAATAATAATTTTTGTTTTAAATTACTTATATCAACCAATATAGACAAATAATACTTGAATTTCCTTTAAAAAGCCCATCCAAATATCTGTATCTTACAGTCTTCTTCTCTCTTTTGAACCGTATAATTAATCAAATACCTAACTCAGGTGGTTCAAAATAAAAAAAAAAAATTAAAAACAAAAGATAGTGTGTGCTGAGTGTGTAAACTTGCCTAAAAACACTGGGTTAACTTAAATAATTACCAGCACACGCAATTTGGAGTAATTGTGGACACGTCCTCACGGCCGTCCTAACAATAGATAACCAATGCCCAGGGGCTGACTAGACCTTTAGTTTCATAACCACACATGAATTTACCTAACTTATAATACCGAAGGATGCTAGTGAGAGAGGGAAGAACAAATATACTCAGTTAACAGTAGTTTATTTAATTTCCCAAGAAAAATGAGAACAACAATAGATATAAATATATAAACAATCATCAAGTATGTAACGTCTTTACAACTTTATTCCATGGCCTCATACCACGAGCGCCAAATTTAAAAGCGAACGCTTGCTCTGGAAAGCTACAGTTAGGCGTGAAAGCTAAACAATTAAACCTCAGCCTAACCTAGTACTGTTCAATACGACAATTACCAAAAATATAACCTTAATACATTATTAATAATACCTCATCCAGTCCCAAAAAGGGAAGGGGGGTATATGATTAAACCTAACTGACGTATTACCAGATGTTGGTGTTGGATCGACCCATGCATTAGATTGGCCTACACCTCTCGTTTACAATCACAAACTTGGTTGCTATGACAACTTCCTTTTACTCCTATGGTGCGCTGATGGCGGCAGGTAATCATGTTCAAAGGTGAACATCAAAAAAACCTAACAAGAACTATTCTAATACAATAAACTTTAGCTTAATGAACACCTTGCAAGGTTTATATTTAAAGTTCATAGACAAGGTAAAAATTATGAATGACATAATTTATAAGTCTTAAGTTCTGAACCAAACTCATTAACCTTGAAAATAATTAACAAAAGCAGGTTTTTTAGAGATTATGCCCATTAATATAAGTGCACAAAACGTAACATCATAAATAGTATAAAAAGAACATAATATGATACCAGCAAACTTTACGCGATTTTAAATTTATTATGCCCGAAGTTTTACGTTCAATCATGCCGGACATAATAGATCTAAATCTTTAACTGTGAACTTTGCCTTGTCATTTAAATCAACACAAATGCCCAAACGAAGTAAAATCGTAACTGTTTCTCTAAAATATTAAATCTGAAAAGTCTTAAGTCCAATTACTTTATGCATACTGCTAAGTGCAAAGTTTTAAGTTATATGTAGGCAAATATTTGAAGACGCAACCAAATTCCAGTATGAAAGTTTTAAGTCCTATTTATCATGGAAAGTCACTAAAGCGCAAGTTTGAAAGATCAAGTCTATTCATTATGAAATAACAACAAAGTGCCTAAACGGAATTTTAGAAACATTAAAGATATTCATCTAAACTGAATTTAGCTTATATAGTTAATTTTGAAGCGTTCGCCTGTTTCAAGCGAATTCCAACGCCAGCCCAAGAGTGGCATATAATTCACACGATCCTTCTTTTATACCAAAAACAGCTTGGAAACGGAACTGGGAAAGGGGGAGGGGGAGGGGAGGGGGGGAAACCCCAAAAGAGTTAGACAGGGAGTAAAATGTTCGTAAGCGCTAGATGATAGTAAAACCCGGCCGGGAAGGCGGAGGTTTCTTTTTTTCCAAATTTAAAGGTCTTTGGGTTTTGGGCAATCGTCGCGAAGCATTTGGGGTGGCGGTCTAGTTTCGAGGTCCGTTGAGTTGATCGGGGTGCGTGTGTATGGGGGGGGCCCGGGGAGGTTTACCCCGGAGTTGGCCGCAGACGGCTAAATAGAATAGGGTAAGCCCGTAGTTTTCTGATTTTTGTAGTTAGCCAGGGGGCAAAAGCTACACTTTAATTGCCAAGTGTTTAAAAAAAGAAGGTTCGAGTCAAAAGGACAATTTTTTTTGATTTTGTTTTTAAAAGGGGCCTATTTTATATTTCTTTTTTAGATTTTTTAAAAAAAAAATGTCTTATTTGTACATTTTGAGTTGTTTTACTGGCGGGGAAAGGGGGACACAAATGAAGTTTACATCCGATGCATATAAATATAAAAATTTTCTTGTATCAAAAAACATAGTTTCTTTTTAATTTTATTTATATACATTCGATGGTTTAAAAAAAAAGGGGAATAACCCAACATTTTATTCAAAAATCCAGTTATTCCCTTCTCGTATAGCAGAGTGTTTTTTAAAATAAAATGTAAAAGGTTTAAAATGAAAAACAAAAATAAGTAAACATTTAAGTATTTATTTATTTGTTTGGGAAAAACCCAACAGTTATTCTTTGGGTTTGTCATACAAAAAGGGAATCCCCAACATACTTTTAAACCCCAAAAAAAAAAACAAAATACATATTTATATTTTTGAGTTTTTAAAATAAAAAATTTTTAAATAAAGTAAATAGGGGAAGGCAGAAAAAAAACGCTAAAATCCCAAAAAAAAGAAATGAAAAAAAAAAAGAAGACATCTGGAAAATCCTACAGACGTGCCCCCCCCCCGGGTTAAGCTGAAGGCCCCCCAAAAAAATTCCCCCCCCCCCCCCCCCCCCAAAAAACCAAAATGAATGTACAACTTTTACTAATGATGAAAGACAGTTTTTTTTCTTATTGGGGATTTAGACAAACAAAGACAAAGAGATTGGGGTTATCGTGTTAACGGGAAAAAGATTTGGAAGGAGGACAACAAAGAATCAAATTTGAGCTGAACTGTAACAAGCAGTATGGGGATGCCAAAAAGGGGGGAAATAAAAATTTTAAAAAATTTAATCGTACACTAAAATTAGCATGAAGTTATTGAATTTTCCTTGCAAATCCGATTATTCATCAAACCTATCTAAACCCCCAACAAACACCCGGGGACTTGTCCACTTTAAACGTATATTGAAAATTCCCAAACCCGTACTTACTGCAAACTCTCATCTCGCAAATGTGCCGGGGAAAGGAATTTAGAAAACTTTTACAATTTTGCATTTTGTGAAGGGGTACAAATTTTTTAGGGGTGTTTTTAAAAAATTTCGAAAGTTTTAAAAAATTTGGGGAAAAAAATCCCAAAAAATAAAAGACCAGAGGGATAGGGGCTAGTTTGCGACACCCCAAACCAAAATGTGATGCCACTAAAGATATCAAAAAAACCCACACAGGAGGGGGACCCCCTCTTAGTAAAAAACTATGGCAATAAGTACCCCGACCGGAGTCTCTCACGATGACCTCCTCTTTTTCTAACTTTCGTATAAAGAGGGCCATCGCGACAAAAACCGTCCCTGAACCGCGTTTTTTCTGAGAGGGTCAGACCCACGCTCGGCCGGTCTAAGATCCACGCCCCAAAAACCCCTTAATAAAAAAACATGACACCCAAACTCCCTCCGGGGGCATACTTGCGCCTCCTTGGCTGCCTGTCCCCATTCATTTCCGGGAAGACCAGCTGACCGGGAACCAGCAAAAGCGACCGGGTGTTTAAGAATCAATTTTTTAAAATTTGTTCGTAAATCATCTCACGAGAGGTTTCCCCACGAGTAGAGAGGGCCCCAAGCCAACATAGCACCTTGGGAATCCTCAATGAGGACAAACGGTGACTATTTTCGGTAACAAAACACAAATTTTAAAAATAGCATATAATTCACTGTTAAAACACGGGTTTTTCTTAGTAAACCAAATTTAAAATTGACCCTTTTCCACAAAAAAAAAGCAATCCACGGAACTCCAGATTTAAAAGCCCAGTGTAATGCGCCAAATCTGAAAGCGAGGGGAAGGACTCTTAAAAGTCCTCTCATATACAAAGTTTGGGGGTTGCTTTAGGAACTTGGCAAGATAAAAAGGGCATTTTCGGGGGCTTATTTTCCGGGGAAAACTCGACCGTGAGAGGGATACCCTTTTGGCGGGACACCCACACTGTCGAAAACAATAGCCCGTCCCAACCGGCCTTGAAATTTTAAACCCTTTAGTTTCTAAAAGACAGGGTTAGGGGATGAAATACAGGCTAAGCAACATTATTTGGCATGCAACATTTTTCGACACGTAAGAGCCAGGGGAAGACCCCGGTAAGAAAGAGGGGGCTCACCGGCGTCAGCAAGATCTGACGACGGGGACTGGTACAAAAGGACAGTACCAGTCAAAATGCCACATGGGGACGCTACGACATCTTTAAACCCCGGGGGTCTAGGGGAAACCCATATAAAAATGCCGTAATCAATTTTTTGATCTCACCAAGGCTCTATAGAGACGCAAAAGGGTTTTTTCCCTACACCCCCCAAGAGCACCACCACAACTTTAAGTAAATTCAAACTTTTAATACCCTCGTTTTCAGTCTTTGATGTGGGGATCCAAGTTAGTTAAAATCGAATAAAAGTCCCAGAATTTACGGTCTCGAGACAGGTAAAACAACGTTGTTCTTAAAAAAAATTGGGGGCGGGCGTTTTCCACGAATCTAGGGAATGGACGACAGTCTCTTGGGCCGCAAGAAACGAAAGCCATTACGAATGCCCACAACCATAATTGTTTACAGCGATTTGTATCTTCGTTCCCCTGGGGAGACTTGATGAACTGAAATAAATTGGTAGTCACCACAAAAACATGAACGGACGGGGTACTGCATTTTTCCCACGAGCTTTTATCGCATAGCGAATAACTATGCTTAAAAACACCCTAGGCACCCCTTTTTTTTGAATAAAATCATCGATAAGGTTTGTTTAACTTCCCCGAAGGCTATCAGACAAAAATTTAGATATAAAAATAGGGGTTTCCCCCCGGAAACCCCCCAATAAACGGGGTTTTTTTAAAATGCCGAAACCGCCAGGGGTTTCGTAACCTTTTCTCCAAACAAAAATACAGCCAAGAGGCTGTTTAGGGAGGAAAGCGTACGAGCTGCTGCCCAAAGCAAACAAGGTGACCACCGTGGATCGTTACGGCGAAACCCACTTTGCATTTTGGGATAGTAGATTGCGGGATTCTAATACCATAAAAAAATCTTTTATGATCATTTTCCAAAATTTTTTTGCAACACAAACTATTAAAGGCTATCGGTCAATAACTATTTGCTCAAATTTATCCTTGCCACTTTTTAATTGGGATAACGGTTGCTTTCCCTCCACATTTTGGGAATTGACGAGTTTTCCCAAACACAATGTAAGGCTAAGAGGAACCCCCGTCCAGCATGGGCATTGGCGCAACATTTCGTTTTGGGATACATCGGGGCCAAAGTTTTCCCCGCCGGGACGGGGCATAGTAAGTTCCCTTTAGAAAGGGAGTTATAACCTCCCCCCGACTTGGGCCGAAATCAAAGAACCTCGATGCTGCCTTAGCACCACGAACTTTTTAAGTGCCGCAGGCTAGAAAAGCGGCGAACATCGACCCCCAATACTTTGGGGCGCCCCCAAAGGGGGGAGGAGACAAGTAAACCGTTAGACTGATGCGGGTAATTAAAAATGGTATTTTTTCTACACACTTTTACGAATGTTATCCCAAAACCTTGGTTTTTGGAGGGAAAAATAAGGGTGAAAAAACTGTCTCCAAACTTCTTCTTTCTTCTCGAAAAAACGGGGGACTCTACCTAGAATCCGAATGACTCCAGAATTCCGAATAGGGCGTCATAAATAACGCAGGCTCTTCAACGGTTTTGAAAAGCAACCGGCACCCTCGTTTCCCCCAGGGAAAAAGGGGGGGGCGCGGGGTTTTGGGGAGGATTTAGGATGGATGCCCTCGCCGCCGTTTGACCGTCGAAGTAAATTTCCCCGCCTTAACATCGACTCGGGGGAATGGGGGTTTTCGAATAAGGCGAGCTCGCGGAATTTTTCCCAGTTAGCACGTTTTTAAAAACCCATTGGGGAACCGTGCTGTAAAGTGAGATCTTTGGATTTTTGAGAGCAGAATTTGGGAAAAGGGTCGCCCACATAGGTCCAGTAACCTCCCCAAAAGGAATAGCCGCAATCCCCGGGGGTACAAGAGCAGTCGATGGAGAGGGTACACCTTAAAGGTGGGGAATGTGTCTGTTCCCGGTGTTCATTAAACCAGGTTTCCCCCCAAAAAATTTCCCCTACCATCCCCCCGCGGGCGTCTGTAAAAAATTTGACCCCCATACCAGTATGCGCTTAAAGTCCCCCCGATTAAAGGGGGCGGGGAAAATGTATAAAAGAGGGCCCTATTCCTCTTGGAAACACTTCACCTGGCGGGAGGTAGATGCAGCAACGGTTACCTCCATAAAGGGAACCTGACACGATAAATTGGGGATTTAAAACAATATTAAAATTTTTATGATATTAGATTTCGTGCAATAACCACACCTCCCCCTAGCCCAACAAAGAAAAACTTTTCGGTACATACACATCGACCCACGAAGCATCGGGTTTTCAGTTGGGGGAAGTGGGGGCTCCCAACACAAGATGGAAAGATCAGGGAAGAAATTAATAGTTTATTTTCCCCTACACGGCATAGAAAACCCCTACAATTTTAATTTTAGTAGCGACATAAATTATTATATAAATTTTGTTTTCCTCGCAATCCATTTCACTATCCTTTTAAAAATAAAAATTTGTTGAGGGCCCTTTTAGGCCCTCTTGCCATTCCCATTTTCTCCTTACCCCGCTTCAGAGAGGGTTTGGGTTATTTTTTGGGGAACGGGCATCGGGTCCCTTTTTCGAAGGGTTTAAGGCCTTCGACCTTTTTTAAAAAAAAAATTTCGGGGGCTCTCGCGGCCTTTTTCAAGGGACCATGGGACTCCCTTGCGCCTCACCCGTTCCGCAAATCGTTCCCACCTCCGGAACCCCCGAGATGGGTGGAAGGCTCAACAACGGCCGCCCTTGTTTTAATGCCCCGAGGGGGGCCCCGGGGGGGTTCCCCCCAGGCGCTCGGGGGGGTTCCCCGAGCGGGCTGGGGGTGTTCCCCGAGGTGGGGTCGGGGAGTTCCTCGAGGGGGCCCCGTGGGAAGGTGGGGGGAAAGACTTTGGGGTAGTTGTGCCCCCATCGACAATTTCCCCCCGACACCTTTGGTTGGCCCCGTTTTCAATACGATGTCCGAGCAAACCAATGCACAGGTCCGAGAGCCTTAGCGAGATAACTGCGCAATGGCAATTGGCAGTTAATGTTTTTTCTGACTATCTGGCTGATAGTTTGAAACCGGGGGGCCTGACTAGATGCTTTTTCCTTGCGTGCCTGGGGAATAGATCTTTTTTTTCGGGTTGAATCTCCAGGACTTTTTTTTTTTACCTTCCCTTTCGGAAGGCCCGAGACCAGGGAGAGTGGGACCCTTACAGTTTTTTTCAGAACTTTGGAGACTCAATGGTGTTTTTCGTGACCCCCTTGTCCACAAACCACAAGGCCACCCCGGCATCGAGCTTCGTAGCCCAAATTCCTGACACTGAAAACAGCGCCTAGGGTTAGGGACATACGCCGGACCCAGCACGTGGAACCCCGCTCGACCCCTTTGGAAGGGTAGGGGCAAAATTAGGATTACGTGTCAGTTTTTTTTTTCTTGTCCGTTCTTTTTGGGGCCAATACGTACACTTCGGGGACGTGTTGAGGGGAAAACTCCCCACAGATACCCCTCAAGTCACGCAGTCGAGGTCATAGCAAGTGACCACTCCCTTGCAAAAATTTAGGGAAACCCTTTAGGTTCCACCTTCACCGGTATAATGAGACTATTGCTCAACGGTATTCCGAGATTGTCATACCTTGGGGCTGGATTCATTTTGTCTTACATTTTCGTGCCATCCGCAGTTTTTTTTTTTGAAACGTCCGACGTGCACACCATTTAAAACACTCTTTCGAGGATAAATGGCTTACTCGCTTTAGACTTCGTTTTCCTCTGCCGAGACATACCAGAAACGGGGCGGGCCTACCCCTTTCCTGGACCTTTTCCATGATGGGGTGGACGGCCTTTCCCCCTTTCCGCCTCTTATCAATATTTCGGGCCCGGAGGGCCGGGGAGTGAGTTCCAGCAGGGGTTTTACAGTACGATGCCACGGAACATATATCGGGGATCCCCAATTTGGGACAAACCCACACAGTACTGATCTAGAAACCCAGGGTGATCCAATTGTACTACCACATATGGCCCTGTTTTCTGCCCGACGAGAGGCCAAAACGACCTAGACTGAAACCTTTGCATAGAGCATCGCCGAGACAGAGGTTCGCAGCAAAAGGGGGTAGGAAAATGCCAATTTTTTCGTCCGGGTCCTCATGAACGCAACCCATCTTTTCCCAAAATAGGTACCCGTTTTGCATCCCTAAGGCCCTTTTTACTAAGGGATTTCAACCGGGGCACTTTCATTTAGGACTCAAGGCAGTGGTATCCAATAATAAACAGAGGGAGCCGGGTTTTTGCCATCGTCAACGGGAAAGGCCAAAGGCCTTTTTGGCAGATGAACGGGGGGGAAAAAGGAAAAAAGGGAAGGGTAAAAAAGCGAAGGGGAAGAGTGAAAAAAGGGGAAAGTGAAGGAAGAAAAAAAAGATGTAAAGGAAAGAAAAGGGAAAAGGGTTTTTCCCACACAGTACGCCCCCGCACAGAAGCCCCCCCTTTTAGTCGCCCTTACACAACGGGGGTTACGCGGGACTATTCTAACCCCGTCCCGGGGGGGGGGGGTCAGAAAAAAACCATAGAATTCTGTCTACAAAAAAATTTTTTTTTTAAGACACCGAAGAAAAATTAAAAAAATAACTTTAAACTTTCTCCAAAAAGGGCCCACAATACACCTGTAAAATTTTATGAATCTTCTTAAAAACTTTACAAAGGGAAAAAGGTCTGGGTACCAACCGAATAGCCAAAAAATTCCACCAATTCAAGAGTAAAAGACCCCAAACCCGTTTTGAGTGAAACACAACCAATATAAGACTGGGCGCCGAAGGAAATTTAAATGCCGCAAGAAAAAAATCTTCAAAATGGGGAAAAAAATAAATTTAGTGAAATTTGAGGCTAAGTTTTAAAAAAATCTGATTTGTAGCAATTAAATATCAGCAAATGAAAAAACTTTCCAATATTTAAAGATAACCCCTTTAAGGACGCAAAAAAAGTCAAAAGAGCTAATAAAACTGTCAATTTACCATCCACTCTAAAAACACTCTTCCTAATCACACCCAAATACAAAGATCTAACAACCCTCTGCAAAGAAAATAACCCCAGATAATACCACACAATACATTATTCTTTATCAAACAGACCTACATTTCCGGGAAGTTTGAGGATACTACGAGGAAGAGGGGAGATCAAAATGGGGAAGTGGCAAATAGAATAACTTTATATCTTTTTTGGGGTTAAATATAAAAAATTCATTTTTTAAAATTTTTTTATAGAGTATTTTTTTTTAAAAAAGTTGGGTTTTTTTTTTCACCATCATGAACATAATAGCCAGGCCTTTTGAAAAAATTGAAGAACATTGATTTTTGAAGTTCCATACGAATTTAAGAAAAGTAATTATAAAGAAGTAATAGCAAAAAATAGAAGCTAAAAGGAAAAAACGGGTTTGAAGGGTAAAAAACCTTTATAATCCTATGACATGACTTCTAAAAGGAAAACCAACGTATCACTAAAAATATTTAATTTAAATCAATTTTTTTTTTTAAAATTCAACTATTTTATTATTTTTTTCTTGAATAAAAAGTTTAAGCTTTAAGAAAACCCCAATCACTTTAAAATTTGAAAAAACAGTTTTAAATAATACTTTTAAAGCTCCTCTAACAATTTTTAAAAAAATGTTGTTTTTTCCCCTTTTAGCTTGACACCATCGTATGAAAAATAAACATTTGAACTAATAAAATAAAACCAAAAATAAAATGTATCTAGGAAACCACTATTAAAATACATACATCGACATTTTCTTGGCAAAAAATTTTATTATTTCTTTATTTAATAAACAAAGAATATGAAATGATAAAAAAAGATTTAAAAGAATTAAAAAACCCAAAATTACACGCAATACTGTAATATAATATTGTTCACGACATTTGTATAAAAAAAAAAAATACAATAAGTGATATAACACCCAAAATACCCCCATCTATTTAAGGATCCTTTTAAAACACGTACTTTTTTTGGGAAAAAAAACACGGGCCCCCATTTATTATATTGGGTTTTTTATAATGAAGTTGGGAAGTTCACGAAACAGTATTTTTCCCGGAAATCTAAATTGCCAAACCTGGGCATCTTACAACAAAAAAGGATACAGGTTTTGTTTTTGTTTTATATAATAGGATAGATTTATTGTAATTACCAGCCTTATTAGCATTAACTTAATAAACAACCAATAATTGATAAACTTTATTTTAATACCTATAGATACTTTTTTGCCCCAAATTTAAAACTCGGTTTTAATCCCCTTCATTTTTGAGGTATTTATTAAAACGAGATGGATTTTAAAAATAAGCAATTTTGTGTAGCATGGAAAAAAAAGGGCGGAAAGCTTTTCGTTATTTGCCACCCTACCATGTATTTTCCCTTTTATTTTTCTAATTTTTGTGAAAATTTTCCAATTTTTTTTCGTTTGAAATTAAACTTTAAATTCGGCCGCTGTTTACCGGCCTACAAATAAAAAATAAAATCCTTTAAAAAGTAAAAGGACAGAAGGAACAACGTATAATTTTGGTTTAAAAATTTTAAATAAAATTTTGACTGGGGAAGAACATAGCTTTAAATTAAACATTTTAATTATCCTTCTAAGAAGTTTTTTTTGACTCTTTTTTTATTAAACGCGGCCATAATTTTTTTAAAAACGCTGCGCAGATATGTAAACCATGATGGGAGCCCTCGTGATTGTAAAAGAAGAAGAAAAAAAGGAAACAAGGGAAAATGTAAATAACTCCAACACCCTTTCAATTTTGACAATAGAAATAAACATTTTAAATTTTTTTTAGAAAAAACATTGTTCACATTCATTGGGATAATTTTTCAAATTTAAATTAAACCCCATTGATTTTTTTTTTTTATCTCTATTTCCTAGCCCAACATTTTACCTTTTTTATATATATATAAATATTAGTTTTCTCTTTGGGCTGGGAAATAAAAAAAAAAAGCTTTTTAAATTTTATTTGGAAGACTCTCTGGGGGAAAATTTGGTCTTCTTTTACGGTGTTTTTCCAACATGGGCAAAAAATTTGGGGCTCTTTTTAATTTTTTTTAAAAGGAATTAAAAAATTTTAAATAAAATGCGAGTAGCAAATGGGAAAACTAAATGATGTCAAGAGCAGACATTTATTTTTTTAAAATTGTGGGCGATTAACATTTAAAAAAGTGAAACAAAATTTTTGAAGTGGTGTTGTTTCAAAATGGATAATTCATGGATGAGGTCAAGCCCAACTCGTCAAATTTAAAGTAAATTTTCTTTTCTTTTATTAAAAAATCAAATTTATAAAAGAAAATTGATGTACCTCACTGTCATTTTAGCCCTTTTTTCAGCGACTCCATCACGAGATCGGAGAAACCGATCTACTCCGAGGAGGGGCGACGGTTTGCTGCCGCGGTGACTCCAACCCCCAAACCCAAAAAGCTGAAGACCAACAAAATACACCCGCGGGAAACCCCCAAAAAAAAATCACCTCA
>JBCFYV010003276.1:0-29291 GCA_039000515.1 Timema cristinae
CTTTTTGATACTGTGGGCTTTATTGGTTTTTAAAAAAATGTTTGGCTAATTTGAAAATAAGTAGAGCAAAATAAAATTGAATTTTTTATTTTCCAATTAATAATAAACTATTAAGTAAATTTGTTGAACAAATTTTTGTTTGCTAAATATTTTGTGGGCTAGATAAAATCAGTCGGTCGGTAGAGTGCTGACCCTTGCTTCAAATAATTTGATCACCAAGTGGGTCCCTTCAATCTTAATCATCAACGTAACAATTTATTGTGAGAATACATCACATAATGGGCTTGTATTGTGGAAATAATGTTTTGTACTACAAAAGCTTTCCCTTGAAAACTCATTTGTGACTCCCAAACCAACTCTAAGCTAGGTATATATAATAGATAAGTAAGGTCACGCCGGACCTGACCTTAGCGCTGTAACAAGAACACAAAGCATCCACCTCCTTTCTACTGTACGACTGCTCCAAAATATCTCCGGAGCATAAAGGAACAAGGTTGCTCCGGAACTGTTACAGCGCTGTCTGTGACAGAAACGAGGAGCAAGGTTGCTTTGGACCTGTTACAGCGTGTATTTGATCTGTGGACCATTGAGAAAAAGAACCTGTATATAAATATTATTTCTACTGTCTTGGAGAAGATCAATTATTTTTGTTGCTACCAAACAATGTTAATCGTAGTGGGTTTGATAACTTCTGATATTAAACAAATATGCTTTAGATAGTTTAACTTTTAAATTTTAACAATTACCTTAATTAATACAGAGTTAATAGTTGTAGTAGGTACGAAAGTACTATTCCCCATTGAAATATTTGGAAGTTAGGATAAACCCACTACGATTAACATTATTTGGTAGCAACAAAAAGAATTGATCTTCTCCAAGACAGTAGAAATAAAAAATATTTTTACTAGAGTTGAAAGGGTTTATTTAAAAAAAGGCTTTGTGTGCAGGCAAATACCGTTGACCAACAGGTCAGTGACCTAGGGCAGCCCAATAAAGTGTTGTGGAGATGTTGATCTTGTCCAAGTTAAGGTACATGTCCATTAGTCTACATCGCACGCATCGGACATCGGCAATGCCGATGGGATTCTGTGAGGCAGATTAAAATCTGATGCGTGCGATGCGTGCGATTCGGACCAGTGGACGCACTCCTCAACATTGGCACCACTCGCATTCAACATTCCCAGCTTTATACTCTCTCTTAATAATTTAAAGTTGGGCAGTACAATTCACTATTGGAAACAGTTCAAAATGATTAATTTCTTGAAATGAGAAGTTTATTTATATAGTTCAATAGTTCGCGAACTACATATGGTTCAGTCTTTCGTAAGCTACATTTTGTGTTTCAGTCGTTCTTGAACTACTTCTTATGGTCTTGTGATTAACGAACTACTTCTTGTGGTTCAGCAGTTTGCAAACTACTTCTTGTGGTTCATTCGTAAGCGAACTTCTTCTTGTGGGTCAGTAGTTAATGAACTTCATCTTTAACGACCGACCTACGTATTTCAGTTTAGTCCTACACCAATTTGCGAACCACCCTCACATTACTAGTAACCTATCTAGCACTTACGAATCAAATATATAACTTGATTTTTTTTTCAAAATAGCTGTGCTAAGTATAAAATCAAAGAAAAAAATAATAAAAAAATAACTATTTCGACCAGGATATAATTTAAATTCAAATAAGATTTTTTTTTCAATAGCACCAGCTGCAAGATTAATGATAGTTTTAAAATATGTTTGCGTTATCTCAACGACTACCCACGCCAGCGATGTCATATGGATATTAGGATGATGATGCTTATCGTATGGAGTTATTGGATGAAGGAGATGAGGTAGCTGTCGTTAACACTTGAGCTAGCTAAGTTAGTTGCTTTTAAACTATTACGGAAGTCGCTCGGTTTATTGCAATTGTGCAAGAATATGAGGAATTGTACAACTTACGGCACTCACAGTATTTAAACTAACCACGGGGGGACAACATTTGGAAAGAGATTGGGAAATGAATGAACTAGTCTGTTAAGTGTATTAATATATTTTAATCGTATATCAATTAATGATGAGCTATATGCTATAAGAATAGTTTCCACTTGTTTCTCTTTACTTATCTTTGTACATAGGTAGGTATATACTTTAAGTAGGACAATTTTTATAAATTGATGTATCTAAATACGATAAAGGTATTTTTCCACTAAATATTAGAATGGTCTATATTAATAGTAAATTATGTGAGCTCTCTCTTTCAATATAGGTCGGGAACCTGCGCAGCCCACCGAGTGATTAATGTACTTTGAATTATGGCAGACCTTAGCTTTAACCGTCCTTAGTTGCCATTCCACTGACCTGCATCAGTGTTAAAGTAGTTTTTAAAACAAGCTCTGAATACTAAATCATCATGACGTGAAAGAGTACCCATTCTTTTCAAACTTTGTAATCATCTCATATCACAAAGATAAATTTGTATATCCATTTTCATCCAATGACAAGTTTCATTCCTTAAAAACTTGTGTAGGCATAAAGTATCAATCACAACAGAAACAAGTTTATGAGGCATACTAAGCCTACGTTCAAAAATGCTGAATCATCGTGACAAGATCCCAAACTTGTTCTATATTGTATTTTTTGCACGAATCAACTAATAGTTGAAACTCTTTTTTTTCTTCGTTACCGTGCTCACTGTCACAAGGGTAAGGTCTCATTGAGTACGTTCATAATGGGAAAACCTCTTCCACAATTATGACATGGGGTAAGGTTTCAATACCTACTAGGAGTTTCTTTGGTAGAGGCATATGTATGTTTCCATCCATAAGCCACCTACCCAAATTATAATATTGGAAAATTATAGCATCTAAGTTCTTACCAAATTCAATTACATCTATGATGGTAAACCCGTGGCTAGCATTGACTAATGCTAATAGCATAGTGCTTAAGTGTTTCTTATAAAAACCACTGTGTGGTGGTGCTTGAATCAGACCTTGTTTGCCATCGAGGGCAGTGTTTAGAAAGTTCCATTTCCAATGAAAGTCTTTTTTTCTGACGAAGTCCACATCTGTTCATCAGATGTTGATATAACAATAGGCTGCAAAAATTTCCATAGTGCTTCACAAGTTAAGTACACCATTTATTGTACTGTGCGTTCACCCAGTCGTAAGAAAAAGGCCAGTGACTGGAATGAGTATCCAGTAGCCAAACATATGAAACAAATAAATACAACAAATTATTACAATAAGTGGCTTGTCTTTGTTTCAGTTAAGGCATGCAAAGAGCGATGGGACAGAATCAGGAATCTGTGGTGCAAAAAATTCTACAGGCAGCTTTGATAGTGAAGAATTACAAATTCAACCAATAGCAGACATCCCTGAATCAATGGCTTTATGAGGAGGAAAAACATCAGTCAAACCTCTCATATAAACCTGGATCTATTGCTAGTGATTTGGCAGAGGAACAAGAAGACGAATCAATTCCTGACCATACACATTTTAAAGATCCTACATCTCCACCTACAACGTCCAACACACAAGGTTCAGCCTACACTTCATTCAAGAATGTCCGCGGGAAAACAAATTTGAGGAATGCGGCACCACAAGGGATGAGTGTAGAGTCAGTTATCCATGAATACCTTGATTTTTTATTAATATGTCTTGAACTTTAATAAACTTTCCTATTCAGGATCAAATTCAGATACAGACGCAATTATTTCAAACGATGAATAACATGGGATGAGAATGGTAAGTAAAGTGTGTCGTCCAGATATTCTTCCATTTCTGCTGCCCAACATTGTTCCCCAAAACTATCAATTCTACTTTGATGACCAAGGACCTACCAGTCATTCATCTACAGACCAACGACGGCCCAACTCCCTTAAATCATAGGATTCTCAAACCATACCCAGAAAACCTCTGATAATTTTGTCAACAACTTCCTATGTATTGACGACTTCATATTTTTTCAGTAAATAATTCTAATGTATAAGGTAAATAAAAATTAAGAACAAGAGACAGTGTACAAAGGTGAACTTAATGCTGAGAGCTATAAAATCCTTTTTTTTAATATATATATTTCAACAAAAGTTAACATTTGTGCAAAAGAAGTCACATTTAACCCATTAAAGTTTCCACAATATAATTTAATAACAACTGAAACTGTGTGTCTAATTATAATACAAATTATAGGCATACCTTATGAGTGTAAGTCTTTCTTGAGGTCCTACCGACTCCCTGGTTGATGTATTTTGTCTTGTTAAATTCTGTGATCTCAGGATGTCTAGGAGAGCCATAAACTTAGAATGAGATATACGAAAATACTGACAAAACTTTTCGTCATATTCTAATAAATCAGGATATAACGTATGGTATTTTCTAAGCTCCTGCCTTTTCTTGTTTATGTTGTGTACCAATAATTGATGTTTCTGTTTCTGTTCCTTTTCTTGTTTTTCTACCAGCAAGCATTCTTCTTAACTCTTCATAATGGTTCTTGATAAACAAAGAGTTAATAACCAATATACACACAAAAGGAGACAAGTTCGAACTGAAAAATAAATGTTGGAAACCACATCCTTTGGATGTAGCTTTTGATATTAGGAGAGTGATGATTACCGTTAGAATATTCGTATGCTTCGAATTCATTGTACTTAGTACGAGTTCATTAAATAAATCCAATTCGTGTGATGTGGGTGATGAAGGTTAAGTTGGTGTACTGGGGAGATGGGAGGATAATCCAGCTAAGTAGGCGATAGTAGAGTTTCTGGCGGGACATCGATGAACTAATTTTTACTATTTTTTTTATAAACTTATGATAATTCTCCGAATGGTTTATTAATTTGAAAAAATACGTACCGTTATTAGCACCAGAATCCTTTGCTTGTATATAAAAAATGATTATAATCACGAAATTAAAATTCAAACACTTGCATCAATTTAATTAATTGATTAATTAATAAGGTTGTTTCTAATCTTTTTCAATAGAAACATATAAATTTATTTAAACTACAAGGTAAAACAATATCACATTTTCCTCCACTATTTCATAATCCCAGAAAAAGTGACAAAGTAAACTTTATTTTTGCTCTTTTCTCAGCTCTACAGCCCCATCTTAACCAAGAAAATTTATTTGGCTAACTCAAAGAAGGGGATAAAAGAAATCATAGGTAAATAAATCGATGAAAAGAGAATACAAATTTGGTCGCCACCATTTTATGATGTGGAATAAACCTTGAGATTGTCTTCTTTCTTTACTAAGCTGACATTTTAATGGTTTTCAAACGTGATAATATTTTTTTAAATATAAATGATTTGAATAAATTTGTAAGATTTACAAAATTAAAAAGATATCTTCTTGAGCAGAGCTTTAGTTAAAGCTCTTACAAACTCAATTTAACTTTATTCTAGGGTGGATTTTGAAATTAGGCTGCATTGAGGAAGACAAAAGACTACTGTATCAGGTAGCTAGTATACTTTGGAAGATACTTTTTAGAGATGGGCGATATATCACTGACTGTGATTTTTTCACCGATACCATTTGATCACCGATACTCCCAGTTACTCGATCTCAAAAGTTTCGGTGATTAAGATATCAGTGATCGGAAATACTCCATACTCGCAAATACTCCATACTCGCAGATACTCCATACTCGCAAATACTCCATACTCGCAAATACTCCATACTCGCAAATACTCCATACTCGCAAATACTCCATACTCGCAAATACTCCATACTCGCAGATACTCCATACTCGCTAATACTCCATACTCGCAAATACTCCATACTCGCAGATACTCCATACTCGCAAATACTCCATACTCGCAAATACTCCATACTCGCAGATACTCCATACTCGCAGATACTCCAAACTCGAAAATACTCCATACTCGAAAATACTCCATACTCGAAAATACTCCATACTCGAAAAAAATTCCATACTCGCAGATACTCCATACTCGAAAATACTCCATACTCGCAGATACTCCATACTCGCAGATACTCCATACTCGAAAATACTCCATACTCGCAGATACTGCATACTCGCAAATACTCCATACTCGCAGATACTCCATACTCGCAAATACTCCATACTCGCAGATACTCCATACTCGCAGATACTCCATACTCGCAGATACTCCATACTCGCAAATACTCCATACTCGCAGATACTCCATACTCGAAAATACTCCATACTCGAAAATACTCCATACTCGCAAATACTCCATACTCTCAAATACTCCATACTCGCAGATACTCCATACTCGAAAATACTCCATACTCGAAAATACTCCATCCTCGCAAATACTCCATACTAGAAAATACTCCATACTCGCAGATACTCCATACTCGCAGATACTCCATACTCGAAAATACTCCATACTCGCAGATACTCCATACTCGGAAATACTCCATACTCGGAAATACTCCATCCTCGCAAATACTCCATACTCGAAAATACTCCATACTTTAAAATACTCCATACTCGCAGATACTCCATACTCGCAAATACTCCATACTCGAAAATACTCCATCCTCGCAAATACTCAATCCTCGCAAATACTCCATACTCGAAAATACTCCATACTCGAAAATACTCCATACTCGCAGATACTCCATACTCGCAAATACTCCATACTCGCAGATACTCCATACTCGAAAATACTCCATACTCGAAAATACTCCATCCCCGCAAATACTCCATCCTCGCAAATACTCCATCCTCGCAAATACTCCATACTCGAAAATACTCCATACTCGCAGATACTCCATACTCGCAAATACTCCATACTCGCAGATACTCCATACTCGAAAATACTCCATACTCGAAAATACTCCATACTCGAAAATACTCCATACTCGAAAATACTCCATACTCGAAAATACTCCATACTCGCAAATACTCCATACTCGCAGATACTCCATACTCGCAGATACTACATACTCGCAGATACTCTATACTCGAAAATACTCCATACTCGAAAATACTCCATACTCGAAAATACTCCATACTCGAAAATACTCCATACTCGCAGATACTCTATACTCGAAAATACTCCATACTCGAAAATACTCCATACTCGGAAATACTCCATCCTCGCAAATACTCCATACTCGAAAATACTCCATACTCGAAAATACTCCATACTCGAAAATACTCCATACTCGCAGATACTCCATACTCGCAAATACTCCATACTCGAAAATACTCCATCCTCGCAAATACTCAATCCTCGCAAATACTCCATACTCGAAAATACTCCATACTCGAAAATACTCCATACTCGCAGATACTCCATACTCGCAAATACTTCATACTCGCAGATACTCCATTCTCGAAAATACTCCATACTCGAAAATACTCCATCCCCGCAAATACTCCATCCTCGCAAATACTCCATCCTCGCAAATACTCCATACTCGAAAATACTCCATACTCGCAGATACTCCATACTCGCAAATACTCCATACTCGAAAATACTCCATACTCGAAAATACTCCATACTCGAAAATACTCCATACTCGAAAATACTCCATACTCGCAAATACTCCATACTCGCAGATACTCCATACTCGCAGATACTCCATACTCGCAGATACTCCATACTCGAAAATACTCCATACTCGAAAATACTCCATACTCGAAAATACTCCATACTCGAAAATACTCCATACTCGAAAATACTCCATACTCGCAGATACTCCATACTCGAAAATACTCCATACTCGAAAATACTCCATACTCGAAAATACTCCATACTCGCAGATACTCCATACTCGCAAATACTCCATACTCGAAAATACTCCATACTCGAAAATACTCCATATTCGAAAATACTCCATACTCGAAAATACTCCATACTCGAAAATACTCCATACTCGAAAATACTCCATCCTCGCAAATACTCCATCCTCGAAAATACTCAATACTCGAAAATACTCCATACTCGAAAATACTCCATACTCGAAAATACTCCATACTCGCAAATACTCCATACTCGCAGATACTCCATACACGAAAATACTCCATACTCGAAAATACTCCATACTCGAAAATACTCCATAATCGAAAATACTCCATCCTCGCAAATACTCCATACTCGAAAATACTCCATACTCGCAGATACTCCATACTCGCAAATACTCCATACTCGCAGATACTCCATACTCGAAAATACTCCATCCTCGCAAATACTCCATCCTCGCAAATACTCCATACTCGAAAATACTCCATACTCGCAAATACTCCATACTCGCAGATACTCCATACTCGCAAATACTCCAAACTCGCAGATACTCCATACTCGCAGATACTCCATACTCGCAAATACTCCATACTCGCATCAGATTGCAACAGTTACTCGAGACACGGAGCTGGTATTGCTTCCTCTAGATACTCGAGTAAATACTAGCTTTGCGCCCCTTGTTATTCTTTTGTTTTATTTTCTAACAGATAATTGATATTCGACCTTATTGACTGACATGTTTTACGTGCTATTTCTATTTAAAACACTTGATTTCGTAGAGCTCATTTTTCAAAAACAGTTTCAGATTGCTTCATAAAAATGACTTTAATGGTTTAAATGTTTCATTCAAATGCGTTTTCAATACAAAATATTTGTTGTTAAGAGGATATTATCTGAAAGCTCAATGCCAGGTCTGAAGTTGCGCAGCCCGTGCGCGTGCGAGGGAGGTGGAGCTTAGATGAATACGTCAGAGACAAGTCATCCAGTAGAGAGAGGAAATACTCGGTGAACTGACAATCGCCTAGTCCTCTTTTACTCTGTCATTCTTTCTTCAAGAGAAAACACTCTCGAGCACACAGAAGGGATGTGTAATTATCTTGGGGAGGACAGCAGTGTAAAGAAAGAAAAGAATAGTAAAACGGCATTGTACTCTTCGTTTGCTCTTTCGGGTTCTTACAGGCGCTGGACTGGTTGTCTTTGTTTAACCAAAGGTCTCGGCCCAAGCGTGGTCCTTTTTCTACCACCTAAGTAAAGTTGCCATTTTGTAGTTCATAAACGAACATATCTATTTTCAGAAAATAAAAATACTATATTTTATACCATTACCTAATCCATCTAGTAAAAGTAATATAACCTAGAGAGAAAAATGATTGAGACTTTATTTTGATGAAAGTGTTAGAATCTACATTAGGCCCCTATGCCCCCGTGTAACGATGCACCATCTATTTAACGTCACAAGTCTTGTTTCAATCGTGCGGGAAAACCAATAATTTTATGGCCGTTGTAGTAATAGTAAAAACGCTTTTAAAGTCTGAAATTGACATGTTTTACACGAAGTAAAAAAAAAAAAAAATTAAAATTGTAAAACCTCTTAAAAAGATTTTAGCAAAACATGAAACAGTCGACTAATGATTTTTTAAAAATATATTTTGAGTTAACAAGGGTTAATTATGTTAGATTACAAAAATCGTTCAAATTTAATTATATAAATAAATATATATATTGGTTAGAAGGCCCCTTTCCCTTGACACGTTGTGGCATTTTGAAGTGGTAGAGCATATGTCACAACTTCAGATCCGCATGATCTCGAGTGATTTTAGACAGTTGAATTGGTAGGTAACGTTGAAAACTGTACTCTAGACTAGGACAATGCCACCACATCTCGTCCAAACACTAATTTATAGTACATGTACAAAGTGTATTCAATTTTACATTCATATAATAACAAAAACAATTTTAGTTTCCTAGATTAAAAGGCTAGACAATGTTAAATATTTTTAAATATATTTTCCCATGACATAGTAATTTATTACAAAGGATAACGCTTTTTTTTTTAAATCTGGAACAGTCTTCAAGTCTTCATTACATCTTGTATTCATTGGTAATCAAGTTAAGATTTGAATTTCAGTCAAATTTATTTTAGGGAAGTTGTACACTTTAGAACAGCCGGTAGGTAACGCGTGTGCCTACTGACCTAGGGATCACGGGTTCTAATCCAGGCATGATTGAAAGTATATCATTGGTTAGTTATTATCGGCTGGAGAACTGGGTGATGTTTTTGCTCTAGACTTAGTTTAGTTTGTAGAAAAATCAGTGTGTTCATAAAATGTACGATAAAAAATCTTCAAATAAAAAATACTGTGGTCGTAATTTATAAAATAAATTTTTTCCATATTTTCATTCAATTGCTAGTGCACCTTCACTTTAAACCCTTCTCACCCTTACTCTATTATAGAAATGATTTAAATTAGTGAAAGATGCTGATATCGCAAAAAAAAAAACTTACGATAGGCCCAGCTTTGCTGAGCACCATTGAATTACACTACTGATAACAGTCAGGAATGTAAACTGTTATTAGTATTAGCACCGCGTCTTACTACCCGTTCGGGTTGTACGCACTTACGCTAATGTGTAATGGTAGGGTGATTGTGAGATGAAATGAAGGACCTACAGTTTAACGTGGAATCCGAACCACGGTGGAGACCTGGCATTCCTCACATTCACAAGATGTCTTGTCAGAGGTGAAGGAAGGGTTTGGTAATCAGATAAATCTTTGCCGGGACCGAGGATTGAACCCCGGCCGCCAGCATAGAAGTCTGACACCTTACCCCTAGACCAATGTAAACTGATGTAGGCTTTTTCTTGAAAAAGCAAAGGTGATCTCTTTTAGCTAGAATATTAGTGTTGTGTTGTGTTCTTTATTTTAGTGAAATCACACATTCTGTTTGGGTTGTTTGTTTTATTTTATTTGTTTATCATCACACCTTACTACCCTTTAGGTATACATGCATGTGTATTAAATGTGCTAACTAGTTAGGGATAGGAATGGTTCAATTTAGAGGAAGTGGACTCACATTTGCGTGAAGGGAGAGTGAAAAAGTGTTTATGAAATACCACCCTCAGTACAACCAGCCAAAATGCGAACCCAAGTTCTGCGTCTGCGGCAGTCCAGTTTATTTCAAGAGCGATGCCTTAAAGTTTAGACCATGCGGATACCAAAGCAGGTTGTTTGGTTGTTTTGGCAAGATTGTTATAGAATGTTTGATCGTAATCATATTCATGTTTTTCTATACTCAATAAATATTATTTATTTGATAATATTTAATGTTATCGTATATATTATTTCTGTTGTCAACATTCCTTTTTCTCAACTTACACACAGCCTACAGCGATGAATAATGTCTCAGTGGATAGGATTTTTTTTTTGCGACTTCTGTCATAGCATACTCATTTTACGTTAAAACACATGTTTTTTTTTAATGTGAGTTAAAATAAAGTTGCTTTTGCAATGACTATCAATATGTCTAAGGGATAGACGCTTCCAAGAGCTGGATTGTACTTGTCAAATGCTGTATTTACTCATTTACTATGTAGCTTTTTCAAGAGTCCTATATCTAACAATATTTTTATATTAATTACCGAAAATTAAGTAGATGCCTCTAACAGATGTTTGAAGTGATCTTCCACTGGCCAATTTTTTTTAAATTAAAGGCTTTCAAAATCTATTAGTAGTATTTATAGCAAGAAAATTCATCAAAATTACAACCATTTTAAACTTATCTTGAGTGGCCCTTGCCTCGATTTATTTATTTAGATGACCCTAGAATCTAAACTGATTTTTTTCTTACAGTTAATTTATTCTAGAAGCTATAGGGTGTGGTCTTCTCCAGTTAATTTTTGAAAATTTAATGCACATAGAAATCATTTTGAGTTCTATTTAAGGCAATCTTTTAGTTTAATATTCAATACTGTCGAAGTGTGTGAAATGTATCTAGGAGAGAGAAACTTCTTTCCATGGGGGGCTAATTCGTCCCATGGGCAGTGCCCCCCCTTACCCGTCGATTCCACCGCCACTGACCCAAAGTTTTTTATAAGAATATATTTAAATATAGCTTTTCTTTATGGAAGCTATTCAGAGTAGTCCATTCCTGGATTTTTTTTTTCCATATCTTTATATTTTATTAAGAGCGATCAAATCATAAGACTCTGGAAGTTATTTAGAGCTATTTTTAAATTGTAATAAGAATTATATGCATCCTTCTCACACGAAGCAATGATTTCTTACAGCTATGTGTGTGTGTGCGTGCGTGCCTGCCTCATTGAACATAATATTTGAAAGAACAAAAGGGGGGCCTACCTGTGCCCTTCTGTGGACACGTCTATGGAAAAAAAACTGGAAGTTTTAAAATGTCTCGGTAATTGTGAAAATTGCGACTAAACTAGCTAAGAAGTTTGTAGTTGGAAAAGCATTAGTGACAGAAATGAAATTAATTCTAAAATGTAATTTTTTGGTTCCTCAACATTAATTTAATATCTGAATAGTCGTCGAACATTGAAATAGTAATTGTTTGCCAAGTTTAATGGGGCACTTTTTTTTGTGGCTAACTCAAGAAATGGGTAAAGGAATGCCAATAAATGGCCCCCTAATCAGATTATCCGGAATCTCGGACTACTAGAGTTTTATTCTAATTGGTACAAGTCAATTAAAGTGTATTTATGTTTGGCCTAGGATGTTTATATTAGTTTGCATAGTTTTAGATAAGTTCACTTACACAAAATAAATTTATTGAAATAATTTTTTTCTAGAGATAAAATATAAATAAATAAAAGTTAAAACTCCTAATTGTTTTGAAAATTATTACAAACATATGTTTATTTTATTTTAATATTTAGTGAAGAGCCAAATGTTTTGTTTAATGTTTTTATTTACGTATTGTTTAAAATTACAAACAAAAAGGCAATTTTCCATTTCCTATGAAAGTGACTTTAAGGTTACTTTACATAAGGATTAATTTCCAATTTTGATCATTTCTCCGCTACTATTTGAGATATGAAAATACTTAGAACTGTATTTTTTTTTGTACTGTTAAAAATAACAAATATTTTATTCGAAACATATTTCAAAAAACCAATAGTTTCTGAGATATAAGCAAATATAAAAACATAAATTTGGAGATCTTTTAAATATGAAATTTATTATGCTCTTTGGTGGACAAAGATGTTCCCCTTTTATTACATTTCTGCAAGTGTTCTGAATAATCTATTGCCATGGAGTAAGGAATTAAATAGCTAGCAGTGTATATTATTTCCTTTATGACCTTTGGTGGAGTGTTTCTGTAAAAATATGGGGAATCTATTATTTCGTTTCACAACTATTACAAGTTTTTAGTAAATCAGTCCATTTTAATATGAGAGATGGAGAAAGACTGTGCGGTGCACCGTCGTCCGTACCATTTATTTTTAATAAGTAGAGTAACAATGTTGATTGTATAAGTGTGTATTTTTAAGGTTTATTTATTCTTCCAAATTCTAACATATTACCTAATTTTTAACAACTAAGATTATCTTCCATTTTCTTTGAGAATATAATTAACGAGCTGGCTTGTGTTCTGAGTGACTCAAACGCTCAGCCAATCAGATGCCTTTATTCATCTGTTGCTACTTTTCGTATTTTTTACATTGGGTGAATCTACAAAAACACTATTTCAATCGCTGAAAATTTTATAAAGTCACCGGTGATTTTATAAAATTACCACCAGTCACTGGTTAATGTTAATAAGCTAAGTAAAGGTTTGATTAGTTTTGAGTTATGTTTTATAATATATTCAGCATAACTTATATGTTTTATAAAATCAATGGTAGATGTAGAAAATACCGTTGATGTTTCATACTTTCACCAAAGTGGATAGGTATATTAAAAAAATTACTGGTAAATTACTTTTACTTTTGGTGATTCTATACATTCACCAGTAATTTTATAAAATAATGAATTGAACACATTCGCATTAATATATTCAACATATTTCTCTTCATACTATAGTTATTATATGAGATTTAAAAACATAGTTGGATAAAAGTTTTTCGAAATGTCAATATACGCTCCGAAACAATCATTTACCCGCATTTGACCACTTAGAAATGTTGTGATTATTTTATTAATTAGTTAAAAAAATTGTTTTATATAATTTTATGGGAAGCAAATAGCAATTTATTTGACACACCCTTATATAGAACTCTATAAAACGATCACAATCACCATAGAATACAAGGCATTTGAGTTTAGGTAACTTTTCAACAAACACAGTCGACAATTTTAATTTTATAACTATTCATAATTTTAGAGATTATATATTTTGTTTTTAGCACATAATCACGAAACAATTAAAAAACAAGTCAAAATTGAGGTAAGGGGAGTTTAGCTCTATATTTGCGTTTGGAAGCCTAATAACTAAAGCTTTCGCCTCACTTTAGGTTTTGAATTGGAATTATCAAGGGCCATTGGCTTACATTTGTCAGCCTTTTGTTTGTCTTCAATAGCCTTTGTTATGTAAGGTGGATTTCTAATCGGCATGGATCGTCTGCGTCTTGGATCTACAAGCTCTGGCAGGAGACAATCTAGATAGAACTGGCTCAGTTTTTTCTCCATGTGGCTAGACCAAAATGCATCGTCTCTGAAAATCTTCTCGACCTTTATACCCACATTTTTCCATAAAACAAAGAGGCAATAACTTCTCCTGGTCACATGAAGTTGGCCTTTCACTTGATAGTAGTGTGTTTTTGTTAATGCGCGTAATTTCTCTTTTGTCCTTGCTTATGTTTCAAAAAGTAAACTTTCTTTTTAAAACAGCTTCTTCTGGTGTCATGTTCCTTGCTGAGGGTGGACACTTCACTTCAATAATGGTGTCAGATCCTATTAGACCATCGGGAGTTGCTCCCAAGTAAGATAATTCCGGATCAACAAAGAGCCCACAAGGCTCAACTTTAATATTCATTTTATTTTCAAGAGCCAATATACCATTCTTCTCATCATCTCTACCGTACAGCATTGCATCTGTGTCAAAATCATCATAGAGCATACCTTGAACAGCCTTTTCACAAGATGTGTGAGGAAGTCTTCGACAAACGGGTCCAAAGTTAGAGGCAGTGAGCAGCTTTCACCGTACTTCTTTCCATCGACCACTATTTCTTTGGAGAAGTGTCCCTCTTTCAAGCTCCTCACGTTGCTCTGATGTGCTTGGTAAAGTAGCAATAAATCTAATTTTCTCTCTATCAAATTTTTCCGTAACCATATCAGGCTTCTGAGCACAAGGCCCATAGTCTTTGTCATTATTAGACAACCTAGGTCTAAATGGGTTCTTTTTCTTCACTTTTGCAGGCAGACTTCTTGTTCTTTCAATTTGACGAAGTCTTCACATCTCCATCTTCTTAGTAAACTTCCCGGGACTAGCTTGGTACATTACTTTGTGTATTTTATATAGAGGAGTTTTAGTATTGTAAGAAACTACAGCAGCATGACTTCTAGAAGAGTAGGACATATTAAGGCAAAAATGAACCCTTTTCTCACGGATAAGGTAAGACAGTGGTGCACAACCCATGGCCCGCCATGCCATTTATTGCGGCCAACCAACTAAATGAAATTTGCAAAATAAATTCCTAGCATTCTCATATTACTTAGACTAGGTTGTCAGCGAAATATGATTAAAAGTTTTATTAAGGGACGAAAGCATTTAAAGTTTATGCTTAGTAAGTCTACCGATACTTCAACAGCAGCTATGACATCGAGTCCGTTTATTTATGGGGACTTTGTTAATAATTGTTTGATAGCCGTATCGTAAAAACCTTGTGTTAATTGCGTGAAGAAGTTTGAGTAAATATGTCTTGATTGAATATCTATGCAACGCAGTGTCACAGATATTGCACGTATTATTGCATAGAAATTTTTGAAAATTTCAAAAAATTGGCATCTATTTTTTCACTAGCCATATATGAGTTCTCTGACATAACATCAACCGTTCAAATGAGCATATTTGCTCCAGGTGTGACGTAAGAATTCTAAATTTATTAATAACTCGTCTTTCTGTACTCCATGGATGGACAGATCAAGGCTGCAAGCCTTCAAAAAGGTATTTGTATAAATTTGTCTACAATGATTAGAGCAAACAATGGAATAGTGTCTCTCCTCACAAAGCATATGTGATAACTTTGCCACGCCAACACACTTATTGCATATCACTGCATTATAGGCTTACACCAGTAAAATTTGGTTGTAAAATATCTGGGCTAAAGAAATCTGATACGGACATTAGTGCAAACAGAGAACTTCATTAAATCAGAGGACTCAATCACCAACAATTCAAAGGATTCCTCAATGGAAACCGAGGCCAAATATGGTGACCGTGTTTACTGCAGCAGAGGCAAGGTTTTGAAAACTTTCAGAGGAAATCAAGAGAAAAATAATTACATCTCAGATTTAGCAAACAATGTATCAGTATTCCAGGCAAAGCTAAGATTATTAAAATTTGAAGTTAAAAATGTACTAATTTCTGCGCTGTAAAGAAATGTTTCCCTCACATGAAATTTATTCCAGCTAGAAATATGCTGGGCACATCAGCCGAATCCAGGAAACTTTCTGAGAAGATTTGTGATTTAAATTGTGACACATTCCTATTCAAGATATTTCCCAAACTCTTATTTTGATGTTAGGTTATGAAGGAGTTTGGGCAAGGGAAATGGTAGCGTTATTCTTTACAAAATTTAGCAAACAATGTATCAGTAACTCTAATTTTGATGTTAGGTTATGAAGGAGTTTGGCAAGGGAAATGGTAGCGTCATTCTTTACAAAATTAAAGTAAGATATTATTTTCAATATTTTCGATATTTTTTCTTTCCGGGGGGGGGGGGGGGAGATCAACCCTATCGCCCCCTCCGGAATCCACCACTGTTTAAGATATGTTGATGATCGTGATTATGCTATTTTTAAGCACTACATATTATGTACGTATATATTTATTATATCTGGGCCACCTTGCCCCGGAATAGTACTAGCCCCGTCTTTAAAACAAAGATCATATACTGTACATCACTTTTGTGCAAAGGAAGACTTATTTTTTATTACAAGGTTTTATTGCAATCTATTCAATATACAAATAAACTTATTTTCCTTTTGTAAAAATATTGATCTGATTACAAACGTGTTTTTTTTAAATAGTCATTGAGCTTATTTAAAGCTTGCTCATTCTTAGCTTGGTTTTATGATTTGCAATGGTAGATTCTGGTAAGAAGGGTTTTATATAAAATACACCAATTTTTTGTTGGTCAACATTGATAACATTTTAATTTATTACCAGTGTTAGTTTATAAGCAGGCCTATAATATGAATAGTCTGATAAACATAAAAAACAGTCTAAATGAACTATATTAAAATGTGTCTTTTGGATCCACCTACCTTTGTGGTTCTGTAAAAGCGCTATAATTATCCATATCAAAGTAATGTTCTGATGGAACGGCATAACTAACATCATTCACAACTACAGTCTCAATAGATGTGATGTGTGGACTCTCAGTTAGATCACCGTTATCAGCCTCCAGCAACTTTGGTTTTTTTCTATTACAATTAAAATCAGTTTGCAATTGTCTCCAAAATGCTCTTTAATGGTATGAAAAATTAAAATTGAAAAATACGGTAAAAAGTATTTTCTTTAACACTGCGTCTTACTACCCGTTCGGGTGTTATGCTTATGTACTAATTAAGCTAAGGGTTTTGGGATTAGGAAGGTTATATCAATATTAAGTATGCCCTCATTTACGTGGAGGGAGAGTAGTAAACCATTTTGGAAAACCACCCTCAGTACACCCGACCTAGATTCGAACCTTAAACTCCCCGTCATCGACAGTCTATAGTCTATTGGGAGAGTAGAGCTTTAGATCACGCGGCCACCAAAGTGGGTGTATAAAAATAAAAAAGTCTCTTAGTGATTTTTGTAGGCACTGCAATTAATTCCCTAAGGTCCAATAATTTTGTAATTAGTAAAAATTACCTTATTTTATTCTCGGGGTCTTAATACCTATCCGGGAAACATGCATTTTAATAAAGCTAATAGAGTTGGAATGGGTAAAGTAAAACTTAGTTAAAATGTACCCAAATTTTCAAGGAAGACGTGTATGGAAAACATTTTAAAAAATACCATAGCTACACCCGGCCGGGATTTGAACCCCGATGACTATGTCAACGGGAAACCACGTTAAATGAACTTAGCGTGTACGTCATTACAGTTTATGTTTTTTTCACAAGTTTGTAATATACAGTTAGGATTCACGACAGCCTATAGTAGTCTTGGAAGAAAGATATGTTTAGAACAAATAAAGAAAGATACAGTATTTATATCTTTATTTATATAGGATTTTTTTAAATTGTCATTGATAGGATTTATCAAAAACAAAGTTGCAAGATATAAAAATAGTTTTTAAACCTGTCAAAGAATGGTTCTTTATGAATGTTTTTCAACACATTTATTGTTTTCACTGAGGTGTTCCCATATACACTACAGGCAAACGCTGGCATATTTGTTTCGATATCACCTTTAATATATCCCAAATCCTAAATTTAGTTTATTGGAATATTTCAATCGGGCATCGTTTAAAAAATCCCAATTTATTAGGAAGGTATTTGATATTTTCTCTAGCTGTAAATTATCATTTTATAGATTAATATATAAAATTCAGCTTTACATATTTTACTTGAAAAATAGATAATTAAATTGGAATTACATGTTCTAAATTAATAAATTTGTAGACTACCTTTGTTTCCAATATTATTTTAATTCTATTCCTCATCTTTTCTTACGTGAGGCGCATAAATGTAGATGTGATTTATATATAGCCTCTTCTTCTGTCAAATCCCGAAGTATTCATTGTGACTTCTCAAGACAAACGTCAATACTACTGTAGCATAAATGTGCTAATGAGTTATTTCTGACTTCTCTTATCTTCCTTTAGCCCAAAGCACCAGGCGTGAGTCAGGCGGACACTATCCACATTCCTTTTGTGTTTACTTCCTTCAACAAACCTCCCCTGCCCCCCTCCCCAAAACTATCTCTTCGTCCCTCGTTCGGGTAGTTCAGAGTCTTTCCTCCAGATATCAGAACAACCGTTAAAAAAATAATCGTTTTAAAATAATATTTATTCCGTTTTTTCTGTTGTGACTATGGATTTTTTTTATGGAAACGTCTTAGTTAGATAATATTGTATATATATAGCTTTTAAATTTTTATTATTTATTTCTGAATCACGATTTATTTTTAAACGAATCTATTAAGGATTTATGAGCTTTTCAAACATATAATGAAATAGATTAAAACATAGGTACGTCGCCATATTCTTACGCTCTTCAAAAATGCAAAATAATATATTATAGAATTTTTTATTGTTTCGTAAACATGATTTCCCTAAGAGTCTGCACGGTCTTCTTTGCTACATTTAGGAGCAATGGCGGTACAGGTCTAATATCCTCTTAATAACAAAATGGAAAAGCTTGCTTACTAAGCAAATCACATCTCGGTTTCTTTTTAAAAGTAAGCTACGAAAAAAAATCATGTATTCATTTTTTCGGTGATCTTATCCCCAAAATCGCTAATAATAAATTAATATAAGTAACAAAATAGAAAATATATAAATAAACCTTAATTTTTACTATGCGTTTATGATTCTAATCATCATATAGTCTAATCTAAAGTTTTTTTTTGCTTCTAATATATGTATAGTTCATATACTATTAGATGTATGGTATTTAAAATAAAATAACATTACAATAATATAATATATGACCTGCATTCCAAACAATATTTCCTAAACCAATCGCCATTATGTTATGTTCATTTTTAATGTCACATAAATTTTAACTGTAGTAAAAACAAATCACTAAAAAATTATACTATCACAGAGTTTATAGGTGACCTGGTGTCTAGGGTAAGGTGTCAGCTTCTGTGCTGGCGGCCGGGGTTCAATCCTCGGCCCCGGCAAAGATTTATCTGATAACCAAACCCTTCCTTCACCTCTGACAAGAAGTGTATTAATCACAACTTGTGAATGTGGGGAATGCCAGGTCTCCACCGTGGTGTAGTTCGGATTCCACGTTAAACTGTAGGTCCTTCATTTCATCTCACAATCACCCTACCATTACACATTAGCGTAAGTGCGCATAACCCGAATAGGTAGTAAGACGCGATGCTAATAATAATAATAATAATAATAATAATAATAATAATACAAGAGTTTCTCATTGTACGTCAAATAAGTTTTAATATTGGTATTCAAGTTTAACATAATGTTTGTTGTACAACTAATTTTGTCCAAATTACATAACATTTCACTATAAAATATTAATAACATATGTTTTGCTTTCTTTTCTTATCAACTGTATGAAACATCTTAAAACTCATACTTTTATATTGACTGTACATTAGTCAGGCAACATGAAAGCCAGATGAAACCTGAAGATTAGGTAGCTGTAAGTCAATTGTCAATGTCAGTGCAGACAAGAAGAGTTTATGTTAGGCCTTTAAGTATCGAATTCCATTACAAGCCGCCAAACACCCGAGTAATTAGTTTTTCTTTCAACCGATACTCATGGGACTATTCGAGTAAATACTAAATATCCAATACTCATTACTTTTAAATACTCCATACTCCATACTAGATACTCGATACTCGGACAGCAGCTAAATACTTGCCTTCACCGTGGTTGGAAAGTGAAAAAATATCGGTTCATCAAAACACTGTGAATACAGGTCACAGTGAAAAATCACTGGTATAAATTACCGATATTTTAAAATTACAATCACTGTATTCAATGATATCGTAAAATCACGGTTTCACCCATCTCTAATACTTTTATTGTAAGATAGGCTAATATAAATAACAACTGATACTGTGCAGTGTGCCTCTATTATATTTACAGGCAAATATATGTATGACTATATATGCATATATACAATTCAATAAGTATATACTCGTATTAATATAACCTTCTAATAATTTGTTGAATATTGATTTATTTTTAAACTAAATAATTTGTAAAAATATATACATTCCTAAGATTATTAGGCCTATTTCAAATCGAAATACTAGTAACCTCTATTTATATTTAAAAATTCTCAATAAAAAATCAGTATTATTATTTGAAAATATTTTAGTTTGAAATTATAAACTAACGGATGTAGGTGGACATGTTGTAATTAATTTAGAGTTAGGCTTCCACAACATACATGCGAAATTAATTGAATTCAAACTCATCACTACAAGCTGAAACCTTCATGAAGCTACCCGGCCCACCAGCGAGTAGAGAGTAAGAGTCTAATCCACTTTATAAAAACCCGCAGCTTTGGAATATAATTTGAGTCACATAAGTCAATTAAACTGTCCAGCCGTATTGGTCAAGTTCCATATATATTAGTCTTAAAGTATGAATTGTAAGGAAGGTAATGTTTTTATAGGAAATGTAACTAAGGAAACAATTTTGGTGAGATCCCCCTTAGTATATCTGATTGGGATTCGAACCGCTACCGCTCTGTGTCTGTCAAACCAGGGTAAATGAGCCTGACATTTAGACGACATGCCAACTAATACTTGTCATTATTTATTTATACCTATAATAGGTTGAACTGGTTCTTCAAGAAATATTGATCTGTTATCTCGTCAACTCCTAAACAGCTAAACTACTCAAGATATTGATTTGTAAAATATTCTACTTAAGTAGAATGATACACAATATCCAACTACCCGCTTTGGTGGATCCATAGCTTAAGGCGCAACTATCGCAATAGGCTAGACTGCTGATGATGGGGAGATTGTGGTTCAATTACGGTCGCGTGTACCAAGGGTATTTTAAACTAACTGTTTCCCAATCTCCCTTCACGCAAATATGGATACACTTCCTTTAAATCCAACCTTCCACATCCCTAACTCATTAGCGTAACTATTACATAAGCCTATATTATTATTTTTATTATTATTATTATTATTATTATTATTATTATTATTATTAGCACCGCGTCTTACTACCCATTCGAGTTGTACGCACTTGCGCTGTGTAATGGTAGGGTGATTGTGAGATGAAATGGAGGACTTACAGTTTAACGTGGAATCCGAACCACGGTGGAGGCCTGGCATTCCACACATTCACAAGTTGTGATTAATACACGTCTTGTCAGAGGTGAGGGAAGGGTTTGGCAATCAGATAAATCTGTGCCGGGACAGAGGATTGAACCCCGGACCCCAGCAAAGAAGTCCGACACCTTACCCCTAGACCCCCAGGTCACCTGTCATAAGCCTATAGCCCGAATGTGTGGTAAGAGGTGGTGCTAAACAAAACATACCTAATTATTTGGGAGTTAAATGGTGTTCAATAAAGGATATGTACAGTTGTACACTCAGTCCTGCTGTTTAAATGAGAAGCCCAGGGTACATAATTTCTAATTATAGTTTCGTGGAGGTTCCAAAGTTTCACTTAATCCGCTTACTACTCTGGATATACAAGACACAGTTCCAGGAAGGACAGGTCGTGGATCACATTCAAACTGTTTTCGCTCATTTCCACGAAGTAATATGCTAATGGTCTAGCAAAGAGCTATATTGGATAAAGGGTTTGAAGAACAGTATAGAAAATTCAAATATGTTTCTTTGCGTCCAATATTGATAACATTTTAATATCTCACTAATTTATTTTATTTTATAGGTAGTGATAATATCTAACAAACGTGATTGCTGCAGATAATATGACTTGATGTATGAATATATTAAAAAGTTTTAGTAACTTTAGTAACTAACATCTATTATTCTTCCTACCAAAATCAAACTTTACTGACTATTTGGTCTAGGAAATTTGGCCCATAATATTTTATCGATATTAAGCTTCATTTTTTAAATAATAACTCGAATTTATCAAATACACTTTTATGAAAAGCTACTTCATTTATACGAATTAAAATGTTACCCACTTCAGTCGCACTGAAGGTAGTTTTTCCTCAAATCTTTTTCACTCTCCCTTCCAATGTGGATGCACTTCCTCTAAATTAAGCCCTCCTAATCCCTAACCGTTTAGTATAATTAGTACATAAGCATATAACCAAAACGGGTAGTAAGACACATCGCTAAAAATAGTAGTATTAAAAAATATATATAAATGGATTGAATCTGTATCTCAAATACGAGTTTTTAATTTTCTTTCGTGTGAAGAAACCTTGAATCCTTAAAAATGCACAATTTATGTTATAGTGAAAATATTTTAAACCAAAATTATAAAACTGTTGTGGTATGGTGCCGATGACAAATGCTTTATTGTTTGTCATGTGATAAACCTGATTTAGTTAATCTCCCTACTATATAAATCATATTAATTATTTTTATGCACTGTTTAAAATTTTGACATCAAGTCAAATTCTTCAAAATGTTATTCCAGATGCTATTTTGAGATAATTATGAACCTAGAATGTCTTTAATATCTTAGAATTCAAGGGATAGTCCCATTTCTAATGTTAATCTGCTTAGACAAGTTTAAAAAAATACACTTCGTAGAAATATATTTTGACTACCTATTGTAGTAAGTATTGTAAGTATTGTAAGTATTTATAAAGTTCAAACTACAGCTTACACTCCGTGATCAGGACATAATTGCTCAAGAACCGATGTCACGGTGTTAGTGGACTAATGTAAGTTTACTAGTATTAGCTTACTAACATGCTAGATGTGTTGACACGCATTTTCCCACTCGTATTAGTATCGCTTCTAAAAACATGGCTGAAAATGAAGTGGTGCTAACTGGTCTCTATTGGAGCCATTTTTTTTTTATCACTGCGTCTCATTTCTTGTTCGGGCTACTTATATGCATATAATAACTATGCTTAAGTGTTAGGAGCTAGAAAAGGTGACTTTAGAATAATAATGGGCGGCCAAATAAATTACAATTTTTCAATAAATGCAATTTATCATAATTATTTGACTTATTTAAAAAAATTATGTATGTCTTCTATTTCTTAATTCCTTAATACATTAAAATATAATTCAGTTGATCCCAAATAATATTATATTACTTTGCTTGATTTGTTAACTCACTTAGCATACATGATAAATAAAATTAAACTCAAATAAGGTCAATAAATTCCAATACAACCAAACTCAGTTGTGCATATTTTAAATAGGCCCAGATTTTTTAACCCTGTTTTAAATTTTACTTTACTAATACAAAACATCTTGTTTAATGCTAGCTTGGCCTAAAATATTCTTCAAAATAATTATAAATTAATTTGTAGATTGTTTTAAATATAAATTATCTGCTTTGCTATGATACAATAATATTATGTTATGTATTTACTCAAGTTGCCAATTACAAAATGTTTGAAGATGGGCTGAACATTAATAAATAAAACATATAAACCTTGGTTAAAGTGTCAAATACAGAGATTGGAAGGCGTGTTGGTGATTTCGCGTGAAAACCATCGGCCATTCATAACTTACTTGCCAATAACAGGAATATTATGTTGCCGCTACTAATCACGGTAATACAATGTTGTATTTTATTTTGTGATTGTATATAAAAAAAATTACACATGCCACATTGATTGGTAGGAATTAATAGTTTGATAAAATTATTTATATTATTTGTTTACCGATATTAAATAATTTCTCTCACAAGGTACATTTTCAATATTTACGTAACATTTTATATTGGACACTTCTTGAAAATATGTACGCGTGATATCACTTTACAATATCCTCTAGTGCATTATGCCTCTGATTCTTATTTTTATATATCCGGTGCTTAAAATCCCACAAAAACTCATTCTTTTCTTAACATTCCACAAGTGTCCCCCGCACAAACAATGTTTTAGCTGCCGCCATTTTGAATTGTCCTCTTGCATTAGAAGGGCAGACCCGAATTGCGCCAGTTATTAAGGGATTAAAAACTGTTTACTAATCCCTGACCCGAATTGCACCAAGTCAAGTTCAGGTAGTCGGTGAGGGAGGTGGGGGGGATGATATAAACAAAGACCATCGCAAACAAAATCCCGCCACGTTATGTCTTTCCTCCCCTTAGTAAAGGAATGTAAAAACGTCCTAAGTGCCCCCAACAAGACTTGTAACAGTAGTATTGACATCCGTCCGTCAAATACTTATTAATTGTCTAGACAACAGTGACTGTCCAGGTGTATTTTTTAATTATTTTTTTCGGGTTTTGAGTGAACTGTGATAATATTAGCGAGAATTATTGATATGGAAAGGATTTATAGTGAAAAGGGGAAAGTTCTGATTGTCTATTATAATTATACGTATCGACAGGTGAATCAATTAAAGTTGACGAGGGAAGAGAGGTGGAGATGCACTAAAAAGGACTGCAAGGCTAAAATATTTACTCTTGATGGTGGAAACATTTTCTCGCGGACTGAAAACGAACACAACCACGAACCACTACTAGATCAAGAGGTGAACAGAAGATCCATTAGCAACGCAGTTAAGAAGAAAGCTGATGAGATTGAAGTAAGGCCTTCAAAGTTAATCCACACAGAGGTACAGACATAAAAACATTGACCCGCAAGGACATTAAATGTATCAGGAATAACATCAAATACACTAAACTAAAAACACTGCCAAAGTTGCCTAAATCTTCCGAGGAAATTCAATTTTCCATATATTCAATTGAAATAAAAACTATTCAAGACGAACACTTTTTGATGAGAAACGAAAAAGAGAAGGGGATCATGACATTTTCTTGTGACACGAATCTTGAGTATTTGTGCCAGAATGAAATTGTGTTAATGGATGGAACCTTTGAATACGCACCAAAACATTTTCAGCTTTTTACTATACATGGATATTTCGAAGGGTCATACATACCTCTAGTCTTTTGCCTACATAAAAGCAAGAAAAAGCAGAGCTGCATTGACGCTATGAGAATCCTAAAGGAGGAGTGCGAGAAGAGACAATTTCACCTCCAACCTTTATGCATTGTGATTGATTTCGAGCAAGCGATTCACGAGTGCATCGTGTCGACTTTTCCACAAACCAGGATAGTAGACTGTCGATTTCATTTAGAGCAAGCATGGTAAGCAAAACAATTTTATTTTACAACTTTAAATAAATATTGTTATATAGTTTGTACCTTTATTATTATATTTTTCACTCTTGAAGATTTTTTAGAACTGCGTTTTACTACCTGTTCGAGTTATAGGCCTCCTTATGTACTAATTATGCTAATAGGCTTTGGTATGAGATAGGTAGAATTCAGAGAAAGTGAATCCGAATTTGCATGTAGCGAGAGTGGAAAATCATTTAGGAAAAACCACCTTCAGTTCACTCGACCAGAATTCGATCCCCAACCTCCCAATCATCGGCTTGAATTTTTTTATTTAAAGTGTATATCTGGAGAATTTTTTCTAAATGATGAATAGAACTGTATAATCGATCTTCAGAAAATAATTGAACTATGGGCAGTTTACTAATGATTAATTCTTAAATAATTTAAAATTTCTCAAAAATATCTTTAACAATTTTGATTTAAACATAGGCTACATTTTGGGTGTATTTAAGATGAAAATTAATACTGTTTATTTGGTTTAGGGGGCAAAGTTCTTTTAAGGGTAGTAGATGACTAGTTTTCAAAAACTCAAAATATTTTGAAAATATTTTTAACGATTTTTTAAATCGGCGTGCATTTATAATGAATAATAACATTGTGAGGGGCCTACTTAGTTTTGGGTAAAACAAACTATTTCAAGGATAGTTTTTTACCCCCTCGGGTGGCCGGACGGTTTAAGGCGCAACTCTCGCACTAGACTGGCCCTCGAGACCGGAGAGGTTGGGGTTCGAACCCAGCCGGGTACACTGAGGTGGTTTGATCCTAAATGGTTTCCCCACTTTCTCTCCACGCAAATGCGGATGCACTTCCTATAAATTCAACCTTTCCAATCCCTAACCCATTAGAGTAATTAGTCCATAGGCTATAGCCCGAACGGGCAGTAAGACGTGGTGCTAGAAAAAAGGATAGTTTTTGGTGACTAGTTTTCAAAAACCATTAACAACTTGTGCGCTTAGTAAAATAAAACAAACATGGTAAACAAATTTAAAACACTCAAATTAAAAATATCTGCCAAATAAAATGATTTATTATTTGGTTTTAACACAGAGATCCATATAAGTGTAATTATCAAATCGTCGACTAATATTGTCTCAGCTGACCCATTAATTAAAAAGTGGACCCGCCTCGGTGGCGTAGTTGGCTAACGCGCTTGTCGTGTTGAGCCCGACTGCTGAGGACCGGGAGATCGAGGTTCGTATCTCGGTCGGGTGAACTGGGGGTGGTTTTTCCTAAATGGTTTTCCACTCTCCCTCCACGCAAATGCGGGTTCACTTCCTCTAATTCAACCATCCCAATTCCTAATCCATTAGAGTAATTAGTACTTAAAGCGTATAACCCGAACGGGTAGTAAGACGCGGTGCTAAGTATTATTAATTAAAAAGTGAATATACGCTATGATAAAGTATCTGCGATTCTGTCTTAGGCCTACTTTTTATTTGTTATTCTTGGCCATTTTAAACATATGCCAGCCAAAAAAAGTGAAATGTTTTCCTGTCTGTGTGGGTGTCATCACATTTTTGTACATATGATTACGGCCACATTTTTTTAGCTACAGTCACTGATAGGCTATTTTGTAAAATATATTTATGATCTGTATTAAATCAGACTATGATTCAAAGAATGCTACGTTCCTATTTTCCTTCCTGCTTCCTTTTAATATTTTTTATCATTAACATCCACTATGATTCCTTTTAGGTGGAGAAAGATTCAAAAGCTCGGTTTTACTGCCACGTACAAAGACGAAAACTCGGATGGAGGGAAATGGCTCCACTACTGTTTTGGGCTCACTTAATTGAGGCCCGAAGAAGTAGAAGACACTTTCTGCGATCTGATCAGCATACAGCCAGCTGATACAAAACTGACGAGCTTCGCAGATTACCTAACTGAAACATATATAGATGAAATGGAGCAAGCGACATTCCCGCCGCGCATTTGGGCAGCTGACTCATCGGACTTATGGAGGACAACAAATGCGTGCGAGAGCTTCCATTCTAGATTTAATTCATTATGTGCTTCTCCACACCCAAACATTTTTGTCTTCGTAGAAAATTTAAAATCGGTTCAAACTGACACGTACATTCGAATCAACAGTGTAAGAGAAAATAATGTGCAAAAGACAGATAAGTCTAAGTTGAAACAGTCATTCATTGAAAAAAAACTTAAACAGTTTAGGAATGGAGAAATAGACAGATGAAGTGTGTGTCCTTCCAAAACTCCTTTGTATAACTTGTTTATATTATGTTTTTTTATACTATTATTTAGCATACATATAGCTATTATTGACAATGTTTTAAAAACGAAAATTTCACTTTGATATAATATTGTTTGATTATTATATTTTTTGACTTGTGTCCTTCTTACTGCCAGACATAGCATTAATATTTGTTTATGTTCAAGTTGGCGCAATTCGAGTCCTGTCTTGGGAAGGGGGTATTGGCGCAATTCGGGTCCGGTCTGGGGGGGCACTTTTAAGCACTTGGCGCAATTCGGGTCCGAGCTAAGAGAATTGGCGCAATTCGGGCGAGCCCCATTAGTAAAGTTGGAAGGTGACCAACTCTTTCACTTGCAGGTGGACTTGTTTTTTAGTAGCTTGCTCATCTGTTTACAACGGTGCAAGTTGTTCCGCGCAGTCAAATTAATGTACTTGCATTAGTCAACTAATACCATACTAACGTGCCTTCATTGTATAAACTTTGTTAGAGGATCTGGTGGTTTATGTTTGTAAGTAAGAATAACTCTTTCAGGCTCTCTTGCCTGCACAACTTAATACTTGTATTATAATAATTGTTGTTACTACTACTTCTACTACTAAGACTTGGCAGTTGTTTTCCCTGAACATAACATTTTAATAACACATGAGCTACGTAGTGATAAAACACATTTCTATTCATAGGCGTTGTTAGCTTTTTATTTACTGAAAGTAGGGAGGGATGGATTTAACCAAGCTTTTACCGAGTTTAATTTTGGGTTGGGCTTACTTTCAGTAGCTCGTGGTGACGTTCCTAAATTTTTCTTACATTTAATAATTTATGAGCATTTTAAAGTGTTCTGATACATAATTCAGTTTGTAGTTATTAGAAAATTTAATATGACTCCAAGAAACTACGAGTCTAGGCATTGAAGAGAAAATAAAAAAATACTATTTATACTTTCAGGAGAAGGGGGTGTGGGTGGGGGGGGAGGCGAGCCGGTGTTGAAAACCTCATTTCCTTGCTACGGTCCTGAAAATTACCAATTCTACTTTCATATTAAAGAAAATTTAAATCATTTTTTTTATAAACTGAATAACCAATTTTGTATTATGAATAATTTACTTAGCTATTGTATAATCATATAGATAAATTACCTCAATCATTAATGTATTGATCCAAACATGGATCGTCTTTTTTTTTAATTTTTTCTGTGTAAAAACACCTCCCTGTTTCCTCTTATGGAAATTTCCC